>APFE030727029.1:0-17295 GCA_000404065.3 Pinus taeda | reverse complement strand
ATCGTTTCATGATTTTAAAAAAATTGGCGAGTGAAGATGGCTTACGAAGCATAACACGATGGGATCAACCCTATGGCAGATGTATCGACAGATGGAGGCTAGTATGCATGATGCAACGGAAAAATGATGTCCCTAACCTATATGCCAGTGAAAAAACGATACCTGTCATGACGGGTCAGCAGTCATGGAACCGTCTCAAAAAAGTTGGAAATGTCCAAAATGTCCTGAAAAGCAAACCATTCTCGACACTCCAAGCTCCCAAGATAAAAGTCACATGAAACCAAACAAAATGAAATTTTGAAAAAATTTTACATTTTCAAAACTTATAAAAATGATTTTGGACTCACCATTGTTACTGTTTGAGTTGGAGAGCAAATATTTGGAGCAAAAGGAGCAAATTTCTCGTACGCCAAATTCGACCGTTCAAATTCTTCAAAATCTTCCAGGTAACCCTTACACTTAGCTTGCAATTCATGGTGACTAGTTTTAAGATTTTCCATTGATGTTTCATCGTTGAATTATTGTTCAAAATTTCGCTGCGGCGTATACGTGGGTTGATAATATGAAACCCACGTACACGCGGGCCCTATACGCGACTGTGTATACAGTAACCCGCGTATACGCCGTGAGCTAATTTTAATAAAAACTAACGGTTGAAACTTCAATTTCTTCTCAGGATGCCGATCACATGGCCTGAAAGGGAACATGCAGTGGTTGACAATGAAGTTATGAATGATCCTCAAGCCTTGGATGCTTTACGAGGATGCAGTTTGCTCAAATTTTTCAAACTGCCAAACATGAGAGCCAATGTGCGACTGCTTGAAATGCTCATTGATTATTGGGATGTCGATGAGGAAGCCTTCATGATTGATCACATGCCACTCAGAGTGGAAGTGGAGGACATATATTTTATCACGGGCCTTTCCCGAAGGGGAGAGGTACTACAATCTCGGGGCAGGACACGGAGTAGCCTCACCATAGAGGACTATGTACATATATACTGCCCAGGACATCCTAAGAAAGTTGGGAGCCAGATCTCCATTGCACACGTGGAGAGTTTATCGCTAAGGATCATCCTGTTCACCACAGCTTGAGTGAATGGATCATCCTCACTGCATCAGGCATCACGGCTCAACATGAGCGTGGCAGTGGATTGTCTCACTACAGTGTTTGACTGGTGTACTCCTCTTCTGGCCAGCATGAAGAGCCATCTCACTTCCATTAAGAGGGGACAGACCAAAAACTTCAGCTACGGGAATATCTTGTGCACCTTCTTCTTCGAGAGGATTCCCGCACTCCGCCCCAAGGTAGCAGCGTCCATCAACACCCCACGCGATCCATGCATGGGCTGGTGGGCTGATCTGATGAAACGTCTGGGGGTGGGGAGGTTCCTAGGACTGCATTCGACGATGATTTCTTCACTTGGTGGGATCAGCAGATCATCGCCTTGGACGATTACCCCTACGCTGGGCTGGACTTCCGAGGAGATCCTGACCTAGCATTACCGCCAGACGCGGCATGGGGCGAGATCGGTAAGAATTTTTTGATTTTATGATTTTTTTTGGATTTTTCAAATATAATGATGCATTTTGAAAAATATTTTCTGATGAGATTCAAATGACTAATATGATGATCATGATCCAGACATTGGGCCTATACGACCATATGGACTCCCACGACATAGACGACGCGGCCGAGGAGTCGAAGAGGCGGCTGCTGAGACGGAACAGACTCTACACAACGTCCAGCAACACCTGACGAGGTTGAGCTGTCGAGTACCGATGGCTGCTATAGAGGACCTTCCGGAGGATATGCAGCGTCATTTGGTTGGGATGCCACGTGACTAGGTTCGCACTTTTCGGCGTGTAGCCAATGCTATAGTTACCTACTTGGCCGCTCATCCTGAGCCGTGGCATTAGATATGCCAGATATGATTATGGGCATTTGAGTCCCAATTTTGTATATTTTTTGGACTACATATGTACACTCGAGATACTTTTATGATGATATATATATATATATACAGTTTGAATTTTTAATGCTTTGATTTTATGATGAATGATTGATGTGCCAGTTTAATGTTTGATTAGCGATAGAATCAGCTAACCAATTATGAGATCTTGGAATGTGCAAATAATTAATATAAACAAATGATCTTTGCAACAACCTCACTCTTAAATACTGACGATATAAACATGGATCCCTTACCCGATAAATGTTATTTAATTGAGACACTATCAATTGAGAATCGAGATACACTACCAACAAGTCGATCTCATAAGAGATTGCCTCGGATAATAAATTAATAACGACAGTGTACTCAGCCATATTATTCGAAGCGGGACCAATGCATACGCCTCTTGATACCATCAATTGACCATTTGGATAATAAAGTACCCAAGCTGCGGAAGTGAGATTCCGAGTGTGCCGACTAGCACCATCGATGAACCCAAAATAGACCAAATCATCCATCAACACCTGCAACAACAGACCAAAAAGTGTTGACATCACAAAACTCTCGATGATATATGTTTACAAATATACATAATATACAAAGAACAATCGGCCTTACTTCTACTTAAGCAAAGTACTTCTTTAGGTAGAGCCGTTTCGGGCTCGCTGCTTGTTTCCCTCAAATCGATTAACTCATACACCCTTTTTCTAAAACTCGTTTAATATAAAAGACCAGCCACATAGGCTTAAACTTGCCTGCCCCCAAGGTGTCTTTATCTTGGTCATAGACCAAGACAAGGTCACCTTCAGAAAAGACTCGAGGACGGACAGATTTATCATACTGCGTTTTGACCCTTTTCTTATGAGCCTCATTCATCGTGGCGACATCTCGACATTGCTCATCGAGATGTTCCAAGTGAATGAGGCGCTCTTCGAGACTCGAAGTCTCTAGAAGGAGCTCTACAGCTAACTGGAGAGATGGAATTTCACATTCGATCGAAAAGATAGATTCCATCCCATAAACTAACTGAAAAGGTGTAAAACCAGTAGCAGTCTTTACGGAGGTCCGGTATGCCCAAAGAGCCGAATACAACATAACGTGCCAATTGGACTGATTTTTGTCGATTGTCCGTTGGAGTATCGTCTTAAGAGTTTTATTGACTGCCTCGACCTATCCATTGGCCTGAGGATAATAAGGAGACGAATGCTCTTGATGGAAACCGAATTTAAGAGTTAATTCAGACATGAGTTGATTCTGGAAGTGACTGCCATGATCAGTGACAATCTCTCTTGGGACACCGAATCTTGAGATAACCTGATTGAAGAGAAACAAAGTTTCCGTGTCACTATCATTTTTATAAGTGGGCATGGCTTCGGCCCACTTCGTAAAGTAGTCTACAGCCATAATAATGTACTTGTGATTCGCTGCTGAAGGTGGATTACAAGTTGTAAAATCAATACCCCACTTAGTAAAAAAGCCGACGGTGACAACGGGAAAAAGAGGAGCGGGATGAGCACGCATCTTTCGAGTAAAGATCTGACAAGGGTGGCAATGTTTGACCGCTTACCCACAGTCTTTAAAAAGTGAAGGCCAAAAATAGCCGGCACGTAAGATGCGCTGGGCTGTAGCAAGCCATGATAGATGACCACCACAAGCTCAACTGTGGCAATCATTAAGCACAGACTCTGCTTCCTCCAAGGTTAAACAACACCGAAGGATTGAATCAACCCCTCGACAGTATAAGGTATCACCAATGATAACATAGTTCTTAGCCAGGTGACGTAATTTACAACGTTCATCCTTGGAGAAAGTGGAGGGAAACTTCGAAGTCTGGAGATAGACAATGATATCTCTATACCAAGGGTCGAGTGAAGAGATGAGGAATAAATGTTCGTCGGGAAAACTTTCCTCATAAAAAGTATCCTCTCCACACGGCAGCTCAGAAATTAGCTCAGTGAAAACCATGGATTTCTTAGACTTGGCTGACAAGAATTTGAGATCGAATTCTTGCAAGATAACTATCCATCTATTATATTTTCACCCAATCACTCGCCTACTGAGGACAAACTAAAATGGATTGACTGCTGCTAAGACAAAAGTTTTGCGTAGCAAGATGTAATGACGGAGCCGCTAGACAGCATAGACGGCTGCCAAGGCCAACTTCTCAACCGGAGAATAGCAAAGTTCAGGACCTGTTAAGCCTCAGCTCAAATAATAAATCACGTGCTCGGTGAGAGCATCGTCCTCCTGAACCAGAACCATACCAATGGTTGATTCTGCTGCCGCGAGATATAAAAGAAAGTCTCTACCATAATCCGGTGGACTCAAAAGCGGGATTCTTTTTTCAAAGCATCAAACGATCATTGCACAAAGTTGTCCCATACAAATGGAACTCCTTTCTGTAACAATCGCATGAACCCTTTAGTGATCTCGGCATAGTTTGCTATAAACTGCCTTAAGAAATTAGCCTTCCCTTGAAGACTTTGAAGTTGACGAATTGAAGACGGGGGAGGCAACCGAACTATTGCCTCAACCTTGAAGGGATCAACCCGAATCCCTTCATTTGACACAATGAACCCTAACAACCAACCGGACGTAACCGGGAAAACACACTTGGTGGGATTCAACCGAATTTTATAAAAACGACATTGTTCGAAAACCATTCGAAGGTGGCTAGGGTGATCAGTTCTCTTTCAAGAACGAGTAGCGAGATCATCTAAGTACGCTTCGATGACATGCTTGATTTCGTGGAAAGCATATGACATGGCCCGCTGAAAGGTAGCTCCAGCATTTTTAAAACCAAAAGGCATCTTTCTATATGCAAAGGTACCCCAAGGACATATAAAGGTTGTCTTATGTTGGTCTTCAGGATGGATAGAAATTTGATTATAACCAGAGAATCCATCCATGAAGGAAAAAATCTCATTACCCGCACACTCGTCGATAATCTGATCGATAAATGGCGTGGGGTAATTATCTTTGGGACAAGCCTTGTTTAGGTCCCTAAAATCAATGCATACTCGGATTGTTCCTTGCTTTTTATCTACCGGGACTGGATTAGAAACCGAATCAGTGAGAGGAACAGGGTATATGAAACCCGCCTTTAGCAGCTTCTCCACTTCCGCTTTGATAGCTACCGCTTTCCCAGGGTTGATCGGCCGAAGCCTTTGACGGACTAGTTTGGCGTTTTCGTACGTCTTGATCTCATGTTGAACTATAGATGGGTCAATGCCAGGCATTTCCTCATAAGACCAAGCAAATACATCCTGAAATTCTTTGAACAGGTCGGTGTAAGTTTGAATTTCTTCAGGGGAACACTCAATTCCGATGAAGAGATTCTCGATCGTGTTAGGGTCCCTAGAGATGTTTATAGGTGTTGTTTTTGAAATCACCAACATATTTCCTTCGGCACGAACGTGTGTTGGAGCTAAAGGGTTTGACACCGTACAAACATCGCTAGAACAGAGCTCGAAGAACCTAGATTCTACCTCCTGCAATGGAGGAAGAAAGTATGAACGATGGTATAAATATTCCCAAGGTCGATCTATACCCATCATTGCTTCAAGAATTGCTTCTTCCGATGGTAAAACTGAATCTAAGCAGTCCAAAGCAGAGGTAGAGTCAAGGCTCCAAGCGGGGGCCACATCGCCATCTAACTCCTCTTCGGAAAAAGGAGTAGAAAGGTCATCTGCAGAGTTCACGATAGACTGATATCTAAGCTCAGCTGTAGATATAGGAGATGCCATTCCATTCTCTTGTCCTTCCACTAATGTGGTCGTAGGTGAAGGCAAGGTCCAGGGGTTTGAAAAATAATGAGTTCGAAAGAACCCATCTCGAGAAAACTCCCTAGATGATGAAATGGCATTGATTTTAGCGATAGGAGAGGGAAACTCAAAAGTACCCATTAACGAGGAATACATCCCTACTCCTAGATTCTCAGTAGGCAGACGAGGGTTATCCACTAAAGGAACAGTAAAGTCGGAAGTTTCTTGAGGATCAACTGGACAATAATCCAATTGATCAACCTTTACGATTTTCCCCTCATGAGGAAAGCAAATGACATGAAACAGAGTCAAAACAACGGCGTCCATTTCGTATACCCAATTCATTCCTAGGAGGAGATTATAGTCTAGGTTAGCATCTACGACTTCTACTTCAATATTAACGACCTTCCCCCCAACACATATGGGAAAAGCCGAGATAATCCCATGCGGCCTAAGAGAATGGCCATCGAATGCAGTCAAGACGGTAGGTGAAGGAACAGCCGAAGGCGATCCAATAGCCTTCTAACATGACATCGACATGACGCACGTGGAAGCCCCTTCATCAATCACGGTTCGAAAAATGTTGATTTTCCGATATGTAGACTTTGTTTGAAAATCCATATGATGAGGGAGTCACTTTTTAACATTTAACATGTCAAAAGTGAGCACTAAAGAATTAGTTGGATCGACTGCCCCAATCGTGGAAAGTAAAGCACTTCTCTGAGCTGGACACGACTGGAGAACCTCTAAAGTGGACATGGCACACAGACTCTGAGCCAGATCCTCCACAATGGAGTAATTCTGGGCGGCCCTAGCATTAGGATTAATCGTCGCGCGTTTAGCGGAACCTTTCGGTATCTGTGGTATAGTCTCGACAGGGGGTCACTCGATATGAAGGTCAGTACTTCCAGGAACAACCTTATCCTTGGAAGTTTCAGCTTCACCATAATCACGTGACCGAGTAGCCACATGGACGTTAGAACCCATCATGAAAACATTCGATGATTTTTCCCCTTCCTAGTTGACCCCTGCGGAGGTTCCAGGGTTTGAACTTGCGCCAGCAAGAAGTTGCTGCCCTTGGGGAAAATGGTTAGTTAACACAGCTTGGGAGCTAGAATTCCCTTGCTGCCCTAACAAGCGCTGAGCATCTTCAATCTTGGGGCAAAGATGAGTTAAATGGTCTCCTCTACATAACTTGCATGGAAACTTGACTTTCTTTTTCGACTCATTTCCACCTCCACCAGCATTATTACCGGATTTGTTTGCATCAGGCTTCCCATCTTGGTTCTTTTTCTTACCTCGTCCTTTCTTTTTCCCATTGGAATTTTGACTTCCTTTGGGGTTGTCAGATTGGACGGCATTAATCAAAGAATTTTGGGAAGCGGAAGGGTTAGACGATGTGACTTGGTTGTTAGAAGCAGTTTGTAAAGACAACTACTGCAATTGATTCAACAAGTTCACTGTATTTGTGTCTACTGACCCAACAATACCATCCACGTGGGGACTTGGCTTCGGCTTAGCTACGTCAACCTTAGACCCAGGAGCATCCGGCAAGTACTTTTCTAGGATCCCAGACTGAGAGTAGATCAATTCTAATTGTTGGGCCCTAAAAATGGCTTGCTCCTCGGAATAGACCCCAGACATGGAGACATCTTTGGAGATCTCAGGTATCAAAAACTTCAAGAACCACTCGAGACGGAAACCTGGAGGGATATCAGATTTAATGAGCCTCTTTCTCCGTCTCCATTCCTGAATGTGATCGGAAATGTGAGTTGCCCTATCCTGACGAAAAGTGGCCAGTAGTTTGGTTCCGGCATCATACTGGCCGGGCAACTGAAAATGGTTCAAGAATATATTGACTAAGTCGGCGAATGATGTAAAGCTGCCCCCAGGCAACTCTATATACCACTTAGCTGCGTTGCCAGTCAAGGTGCGTTGAAATAATCTCAACCTAACCGAGTCGTCGATCAGGGAGTTCGATGAGCACCATAAGTGGAACGTGGTTACGTGGTCGTCCAGATCCTCACCACTCTTCCCTTTGAATTTTGGAATATCTGAAGGGAGTTTAGTTGGGACCGGAGGCCAGGCCGGATTATACTTGATTGGGTCGTTAGTTAACTTAGTGAGGTCTGGCAAGTTCAACGTTGCCAGAAACGGAAGTCTAGGAGGAGCTTGGGGATTCCACCCTGACTGGGCGGCACTCCCGAAGCTCTGAAAAAATTGTCTTGGATTCTGGAAAGCACCAAGCTGCCCGAAGTAACCAGTAGAACCCGCTGAGCCAAAAGGAAAGCCTTGTGACCCAACAACACTCGGAGTTTGACCAACTCCGACCGTATATCCACCATACCCCGCAAAGTTTCCTCCTAAAGGAATGTAAGAAGTTGACAACCCCTGATATGGATTCTAAGCCATAGCTAGGGGAGGAATACTTTGGAATGAAGTAACCGTGGTATATGGCATGTTCCCATATTGGCCAAAGAATGGATTCCCAGTTTCGGCACTACTAAGTCCAGGGTTATTCCAACCTTGGAAAGGATTGTTGCTTTGTCCTACTGAAGAAAAAGGCATAGATCCTACCGTAGGGTTGGAATGTGGTATATGACCACTTCTGAATGGAAAACCTTGGAACGAATCCGATCCACTCATCATGGACGTGGCGGCCCCGAATGGAGCTGAAGGAATGCCCTGTGAATGGGCGCCAAATGGGAAGTACCCAGAACCAAAAGCATTTGTTTGGGAATTTCCACTCATGGATGGAATGGAGGTAGACCCAACAAAAGACGTGCTAGCAAAAGATCCGAATAAAGAGACGGAGGGGATGGAAATAGTTCCACCCCCTTGTACAGATATAGGAGTCTGTACAGTCGTAGCACTTGTAGAAGCCATGCTTCCAGTAGTGGTCATCGAAGGTAAGCGCATAGCGTAACCTGGACTTGACAGTCTATGCATCAGAGTCCCAACGTATTGCAATACGTGTGGATGACTGGATGATAGAGGAGAATTCGGAGCCGCTAACGACTCTGAAAGTTCTTCTACCTCAATATTATCCTCCGCTTATAAGCGAACCTAAGAAAGAACTGGAGTGTTCCTCTCTTGTTCTATGGAAGTACCAAGCCTTGCTTCAATACTAATGCCCCCGAGGGGAGGATCAATCCACGATGCGTCAATCGCAGTGGGATGAAACCCACCGGTATTATTACCTATGTGCCTTCTCAGAGAAGGCTCTAAACTTGGTGGTGAGAGACCACGAAGTCTTCGAAACCGTCTAGGAGATCGGTCAGCCACTTTGAATTATTTGTTTAAAATCTAGCTAAAGACTCAAAAAATTTAAAGCTAGGCCAACTAAGAGCACAGAGCACCCACTATAAAGTCCCTAAAGATACAACCAGTCAAACAAATTCCAAGTATTTCCGCTCCGGGTGATTAGGACCGGACACTAAAATACGAGAAAGTGGAAAATAAGGGGCCTTCGGAAGATAGTCTGGGATGATGAGGGCCCAGGCCTATCAGTGAAGGTATCAGAGGAAGTTACGCTGACCTCCTAACAACAGTCTGCGCCGGTGAAAGCCCCCAAGCTTCGCAAGGGTGCCCTCCAGTAGTGCTGTTGAGAGTGATACAACGTCGACCTCAGGTGCCATGGGATTCCCCTCCACAGCCACCTATGTAGTTCCCTAGGAGAAGCAACTATGGATACCAACTTGTCGAGAAGCCAAGCGAAACAGTCGTGAGGTAAGTTCAGACAAGTAGGAGAGGGGGTATCTCTCTTCCCTGTCTTCACAGACCCTTGTGCTTAACTCCCAGATTCGGAGCTTTCCTGGTCTTCCTAACACTATTGGATTTTCTCTCGTTAATCAGACTCCTATGTTTGACGTTTAATATGGCCTTGGAGAGTTAACTTTCCACTCGCCTAATCCAAGGCCATAAAATCCTAAAACTTGTTTGTGTATTTAACTTAAAAGAAAAAGTTCTAGTTGATTTTAGTTAGCGCTTGATTTTAAGGGCTGTTCTTTAAGTCAAAGGATGATGGAAGTGAAACTAGTGGTGTTTTTTTGACGCAAAAGAAATTAATAAAACCTAACTATATGCATATGCACTTTGTCATTGTTTTTCGATGAAGAGTAATTTCTACGGGGTTCGAAAGGAAACTTCTAATGAAATAAACTTTTCTTTTCTTTTCTTTTCATTCACACTTCACACTCAAAAGTTAACAAAACTATTTATGCCTAAAGAGATGCAAATCTATCCTAATGCAATAACTACATGCTTGATGCAAGATTGAAAACTACTCTAAAAACAAGAAATCAAAGTTGCTTTGGTTGTCAAATTTTCTTTTGCCACTTACAATATTTAGATTGAATATGAGATGCTACAATTCATTTTGTCTAAATACTAAAAGCAAAACCCAATATAACTTAAAGCACTTTCACTCACCAAAAGGAAACCAAATGAAAAGCAAGTTCAAGAAAGCAAAACGAAAACTTTTCAAAAAGTTCTCTTCAAAGTAGCAACAAAAAAAAGTCTTTTCAAAAATGCTTTCAACAAAAATTGAAACTTTGTGATTGAAACAATAAGCAAGAAACACTTTTGCAAGTTGACACCCTACAAAGAATGAAAACTCAACAAAAACAAATGTGTTCAAAAAGGCTTTTGAACAATCGAAAGCAGCAAGGAAAGCTTTGGTAACAAAGACCAAAAAAGATCAAAAAGACAATTTCAAGAAAGTATCAAATAAACTTTGATGAAATAAAGAAGTAGATGGTCATAAAAAGCGATTTCGTTAAGCAAACAAAAAGTAACCAAAAACCAAAGTTCAAACACAAGGATTGATAACAATCTTTCTACTCTGATAACTCAGAGCAGCCAAGATTCCAATCAAGAAATCTTGTGTGCTTTTAGCAAAAAGATGATGACGCTTGCAAACACAAAACAAGACCAATACTCCTTATAATCAGAGAGAAATCGGAGTAGGAGGCTTGTTGTAACACAGACAACTGATACTGGCAAAAATGACTATTTCAAACTAACTCAAAACACCAGACGAACTTCAGAGACACAAAAATTTATAAATCCTGAAATTTACAAGATATACACGACTGTACTTAGTGCAGATTGTGTGCATACGCTACTGTGCCTGAGGAAACCTGCATATACGCATGTTTTCTTCAGGAAACAAGCATTTGTACGCTTCTATAACTAAGGAAAAAAATGTATATATAATATTTCAACAAAAATAAAAAAATAAACTAAAGAAACTGGCACCTACCCCTCACTCATTTCTAGGGATTTCATTTCCCTAGAGTTCCTAACACCTGTACCTACCCCCCAAAATTTACCTAAGAATTTAAAAATCCCCTAACCCATTCATTTCCCTCCATCTACAAGACTATCTCAAATCCCATGTTTTCTCAAAACTAAACCCTTATTATTCCTCCTAGAGAGCTAGGGTTTCACCTTGGAAGAAGAGACCACACACACTGACAAGAATAATTAAAATAATGGAGGACATGTCTCAAGAGCTTAGCCATCTAACATCAAAGAGATCAATGCCTCAAAAACTCATCAAGATGTCATTTGCGGCACACAGGGACAATTTTGATTCAAAGTATGTTTATGACCAAATGAAGATGAAATTGACAAAATGGAAAGAGGTTTTTGTCAATAATATACCAAGGGACAAAAACCTCCTTAATTTTGTACACAAATATCAAATATTTGGCGATATACAACTTTCTTGGAGGCCTAAGTCAAAAAATAAGAAAAAAATCAAATTAATTTATAGTTTTAGGCATGATTTTGTGGCATGGATTCTAAGCAAATAAAAATTCATTTACAAAAAATGAGAGAGGTGTGTCTTCAATTTTTTTTTATCTACAACAACCTCTCTCTATTTTCCAAAAGTGCTTATTTTTAGAGAGATATATCTCCATATTTGAGACCTATTTTCACAAAAAACCCAGAAATCTTGACACATTGCTATAAGCGTAGTGCCTTGGCACTATGCTTTTTCCTCAGGGATCACTTTTCCAAAAATCACCAAAATTTGATAGATAATTGCCTAAGAATCTCATCTATCCACTTTTACAGACTTCTTAGCAGACAAATTGAGACAAAATGTCAAAAGAGGGGTCAAAAGGTCACTTTATGCCAATGTTCTAGACCAAGTGTTGTGCATATCGGAGTAGTCTTGGTAAAATCATTTTTTCTCCATTTTGGAGTGTCCAAATCACTTTCTTGATGATTAAAATGACAATTATAGATCTATATATTTCCAGTGAGCTATCAAGCTCATAATTTGGAGCACATGAAGGCCTCCAAAAGCCTCCTGTAATCCAAGCATTGCGCATATCCCTGTGAGAGCTTTTCTTTAGCAGATTTCAACCTAATGATGTAATTTTTCTATTTTGATGCATTAATGATATAATTATGGGTAAATAGGCTTTGGTAGAATAACTTTGACTTAGATTCATGCTCTTAAAAGTTGATTTGAGGTCAAATGTATCAGTGTTTCTAGATGGAGGGTTTGTTTGAACCTCCCTAGTCTTTAGGGTTTTGGTTGATATTTTCATGTAGTTGATGCTACATTGAGGAATTCGACCCCTGAGAGTGGGGAAATGCTTTCTTGGTATATATGAATATATTTTTTTAGTCAAACACAGGATTGGACATCAGTGAGTAGAATTCTTGGAGCTTGTACTTCATCACTTTTGTAGAAATTCAAAGGACAGTTACAGTTATTATTCAAGAATTATTGTGTTGTGAGTTTGTGATAATGTTTTCTCTCTATTATAGTTTTATATGAATGATAAATCCATCTTCTTTCCATTCTTATGCTTTTCAATGATTTTCCTAAGAGGTTTTAAACATAATTCTTAGTTTTAAGCTCTGTTTTGTTAGGAACTTCATGTTTGTGTCACTTGTCTTCTGATAAATGAATTCATGCTTGTGATGCTCATTTTGATATCTTCTTTTCCATTGTACACTGTTGGATACCTATACCAATAGGTTTCATATTTCATGATTAGGTATCAAAGGCCCAAATATGCTCTACTTTGATTAATGCAAAGATCCCATATTTTCCTAAGAAGACAATGTCTGCATCAATTTTGATAACAACCCAATGTTTGATGGGTGGTCCAACAGTCTAATCTGGATCATGCCATGTTTTCAATTTCCATGTTGTAGAATAAAGAATGATATCTGTCCAAACTGTCTAATCTTGGCAGATCAGTGGCTAGGTAGAGAAGCTTAAGGTTCCCAACTGCTAAATCTGGGACCTTGGAAGGAATAAGGGTCGTATTAGATAGGATATGCAAAGCAAAAAGCCAAGGAAAAGAAAAGGAATTCAAAGGGTTTGCAAGTTCAAGTGCACCCTCCAAGAAGGAACAAAAAAATGCTAGGAAATTTAGTTGGGTAGGTAGCTGGGGTTGCAGAAAAGTTGTGTCTGTCAAGACCAAAGTTGCTGAAACATCCACAAGAAAGGCAACACATTGGAGCATGTCTAATTCCCTTATTTTCATTTGTATTTCACTCATTACTAACACCCTTTCCCCAAGTTGCACAAAGCATAGAAATTCAAATGTTTTACATTCTTATGACTTTAAGAAGCCACATTTCTTGTGCAAAATTTTTTTCATTTTGAACTACTCCTAGTTTCAAGTTATTTTCAAAGAAAACTTGGTTGAGCTAGCCCTCACTCATATGTTCCCTCCATATTAACAACTAACTCTACGACTTAGCTCCCTATACCCCTTTATCCCTAGTATTATAAACACCATGGTGTATAAACCCCACAATGCATAAATATCCCCTCCTTGGCACTATAGCCATAATATCTTCTCCCTGGGACTTGAATTGACATCTGGTCAAGGTCAAGAAACCATGACTAACCTTTGGCTCTCCCTCAAACCAGTTTCCCTACCCAAAGTGCCATTTTGCCTTCAAAACCTTAAAAACCTTTGAAAAACCTTTGAAAAACCCAAAGGGGCGGAAAACATTGAAAAAATCACCTTTCCCCCGCCTTATCCTAAGGTCGGGGGGTTATTGGCCCTTTATAGTTCATAAAACCCATTTTTCACTCATTTCCTATAGTTTCCGCCTTTGCCCATGATTCGCGCCCGAAACTTTATAAAATCCTTTGAATGGCTTATTTTTCTAATGTTGGCAGGTATTAATATTTTTGCCATAAAAAACAATTAAAAATTCACCAAAAGTGAACAATAGCGCGTGGAGGGTCCCGCCGCCACGTCCACAAAAGAAATTGATTGTTTATTGCCCGCCCGCTGGTACATATTGTCCGTGTAGGTTGCCTGCCCGATGACCATCCGATCGCGCCGGATCCAGATCCACGGTGGAGGTTGATTTCGGGCAATCCCGACGTTTGCACATTAACCAATGGAGCTGTTTCCGTCCGCGCAGGTTGGGCGCACGACGACCGTCCGATCGCCTGCCTCCAGATCGACGGCCCATATGAATATCGGAAGGCCTTACGTGTCTGACAGATACCTTCCGATATCTGTCAAACGCTTACGTCAGGCCAGCATCAGCACAGGGGCACGCGTCACATTACTATTGCATCGGAGCGATGCCTGACAGTCCGTCCGACGTACAGGACCCCTTCCGATATGGCGACACCTGTCCCGTCCACGATTGCGTCCCGCTGCCCTGCACGTCACTGCCACATCTGATCACCTCACCTCTCATTTCGCGACACCTGTCCGCCACCTCACCGCCCCCGTGGACCTACCGCTGACCGCCACGTCACCCGATGACGTCATGATGACGTCACACAACTCGGGCCCCATGATGACGTCATGCTGACGTCATCCATAAAACGCGCCAAAAAGACCAAAAAGCCATATTTTCATCAATTTTCGCCATTTTTCGTAATTTTTTGAAATTAACTGTTGAAGCTCTCTGCATGCATTTTACGACGCCCGCGCCACCAGTCAACCTGCATCCATTTTTCAACGCTCCCGGCGCGCAAAACCAGTTAAATTCTGCAGTCCAGACCTCTGTTTACCAGGTATTTCGGCCTCGTCCTCTTGTGAACTGGTTTTAGTGAATTTTCTGCAAAAACCACTTTAAAAACCATTAAAATCCAAAATTTCACCGGCGAACCAACTGCATTCTGCCCAATTTGACTGTTCAGAACCAAAATTTAGCAGTGAAAACCTCTGGGATCTGCATTTCTCTGCTAAAACCTACCCTGACTCGCGCAATCGTGAAGTCCTGCATAAATCCCAAAACAGACAAGGGAGGTCTTTCTGCTACTGAAAACCCTTCCTGAAAGGCCTAGCATTGTCATCCTGACAATTCGCCATCCCTGTCAATCGTGGTCCCCATCAGAATTCACTGTTTTAGAGCAGCATTCCATATAAACATGGAGACCCCCGAAATACTCAATGTCACTCCTCTAAATGCTCCTCAGAGAGAGCAGGACTGGCAGGACCTAGCAGATCTGGATTATCAGATCTCAGAAGACTCCAGGCAAGGACTCACCCCTCATCTTCAATTGTTAAATGAGTTCAGGGCCAAACACAGAGAGGGAACGGATATCTTAGGCATTTGGGAGTCTGCCCTGCCAACTTTTAAAATGCCTCTGGTCAGGCAATTCCCTGATCTAATTTATCTTTGTGCCAGTCAATACGAGCCATCACAGAGAGCTGTAGTCAATCCTAAGGGTGAGGTTGTATTCTATACCACCCCTCAAGCCATCAGGGACATGGTTCAGTTCAAGACCAACAAGACAATGGTTCCCTTATCCCTGCTGGATTTAATTAACCAAGGGAACAAGACACTAACAGAGGCAGAGATCCTGAGGTTCAACCAACTATTTGTGAGCAAATCAGATACAGTGTTGCATCCTCCTATCTTTGATGGATACCTAAACCAACTTGGGCTAGACCTAGCCCATATGGTGAGCTCAGTTCTAGGATACAAATCAACGGAATATATAGAAGAAACTGTGTTGGTTATGATGTTAAGGTTTGTCCCAGGGAGGGCCCCCATCTGCTACAACTATGCCACATATATCTCGGATAAAATTCATGAGCAATTCCTGCACTTGCCTAGAGAGAGGTTGTTCAGATACTCCTCATATATCTATCATCTCATCCTATATCACCAATATGAAAAATTCTCCTTTGAAATCAAAAGGACCGATGCAGCAGGTAATCCAAGATCGGTAGTATACTGGAGCTCCATCTTTCATAGAGGCTCACCTTACACATACTGTGAGTTCATAGATCACTTCATCCATCCAGCCATGTCCCTACTTATGACAGAACCTCCCCCAAGACTCACTGAAGAAATGAAGAGGATACTGCAACTATCCTCTGCTTACAGCATAGGGGACTAGTATTTTTACCAGCATCACACTGTAATCAGAATGTATGGGTGTGAGCTAAGACCATTTAGACTACCCAGGTTTGTGCCTATGAGGCTCTTTGCCCTGGAGTATTTCAGACAGTTTGCCTATGTTGATATGGTCCATTTTTCAGGAAGGGGCAAGAAGGCCCAACTTAAAGTGAAAAACCAGCTTGGGCATATTGTGTTAAACAGAAGAGAAGGATGGAAGGAAGCAGAGAAAATGTTGGAGGGCCTTGGCTTAACACAAAGCTTCCTGTGGAAACCATATGACCCCAATGGTTTCATATCCAAGAGGAGATTGAAATACAAACTCTCCGGTTATGAGCATCATGGCATGATCCTCATAACAAGACATGCAAACCAGCCAAAATGGCAGAAAAATACCTTGATAGAGCCCCTAACCCAAGAAGAACTAAATGACAGGGCTAGGAGACATTTATTGAAGATGGCTGACTTGGAATGTCTTTCTCAGGTACCTACCCTACCCAGTCCTCATACAACAGCTCCAGGTTCCTCATCTGCAACACAAGAAGGGGCAGTACAAACTTCAAAACAGGCACTGGACAAAGGAAAGGGCAAGGTAATGGAAGAAACAGAGGGCCAGCAACAGCAAGAGGGCCAACAGGGCCAGCAGGAGCAACAGCAACAAAAGCAGCAAGAAACTGATCAACAGGATCAGGAGCAGCAAAAAGGAGAGGGCCAAGCAGCCACCCAAGATAAAACAACTAGCATGGTGCCTCCTAGACAAGATTCTAGGGTTGACACCTTAGTCCTCCACACCCCTCTAAGGGAGGACATCAGCAGGAAAAGGGAGAGGGAGACCCCTCTCACAGAAGGTCCAGAAAAAAGGCAAAGGCTAAATCCATTTGGAGAAGAGGAAATGCAAAGCTTTGAGGCCTCTGCTAGCTCAATGCATCAAGAGCAGGACAGGACAGCACTTGGGGAGGTCAGCTCCTCAGGGCAAGACAAAAGTAGAGCTGCAGGCATCAAAGACTTCTTCAAAGATGCTAAGAGGAGGAGTGAGCCACTAAAAATTAAGCTATATAATTATCTCTTAAACATGGCTCCATCAAATCAGCAGAGGCTTATGGTTGCATATGATGTACAAGAAGCTAAATTGACTTTGAGTCATTTTACTCCCACAGAGCAGCGACCTCAATCAACTGCAGACTACATAAGGACAAACTTAGAAGTCCTTGCCAAAGATAT
>APFE030727022.1:0-12046 GCA_000404065.3 Pinus taeda | reverse complement strand
ATCATCAGGGGATGCGTCAATAGAATATCTATTGACGCATCCCCTGATGATGGACTCACTTGGTAGTCCGAAACGTTGGGTTCACGAAAACTCTATAACAGGTCATTCCTCCTCCATCTAAAACTATACTCACCTGTATGGATTCATTATTATTTTAATATCTCCTGAACTGTTTAGAATCTGCCCAAACCCTTTCTAGGTATTGAAGATCTCATGTGCCCCAACCTCTTCACCAAATTTCATGGCTAGAGCACATCCAATGCTACCCCAAATCAACACACTGGAACCCCCACATTGTACTCGTACTGGTTGTACTCTTCAGTCCCTTTGATCTCCTTGTGGTCATTTTTCAAACATAAATAAAACTATATTATCTTATCTAATTATCTTATTGGCCGCTTCCTTGCACGGTATTCAATAATTTGCAGAAGGCTTTACGGGTGTGATACCTCATATTAGATGCCTTCAATTTGCGAACATAGTATTTTATAGATGCATTTACAAATGAATTCTTAAAAATTAAGACATGAGAGCAACTTGCATAGATGTTTCTCTTCTTGGTGTGCTTCCTGTAGATATTTCTTTTCCTGGTATGCTTCTTGACTATAGTAGTTTGTGTGGCGAGATACACTTGCCTCAACGCTGAATCCATTGCATGGAAGCTGTTCTCAATTCACAGTTGCTAATTTTAATATTCCATTCATTTTCTTATTTTAGCACCTCTTGATCTTTGTGTCTATATTTTCATTTATTATGTCAGAAGTATATTTGTATTAAGGTTTTTGACTAAATATAGGACCTTTTATTCATTTGCAGAGCTTTGGTGGTTTCTGTGCCATTACATATCTAAGCTTTGCCCCAAAGGGTCTCAAGCACGTCCTTTTGACAGGAGGCCTTCCACCCATTGATAATGAATGCACCGCAGATATTGTATATAGGGCATGCTATAAGAATGTTTTATTGCAAAACCAGAAGTACTACGAGAGGTTTCCCCAAGACAAAGAAATTATCCGTGAAGTTGTTCTTCACTTGGCAGAGTCTGATGGAATGGGGGTAGGTCACCATTTGTCTGGCAAATGAATTAATGCATTTTTCAATGGTGTATAATTGTTACTTTATTTATTGGCCACAGTAGAACATGCTGTGTAGGTTGTAATATATTATGTTTCTTATAGGTACCTCTACCATCTGGAGGTCTATTGACCCCATGGGGCTTACAACTTCTTGGTCTTTTAGGATTGGGTTGTAGCAGTGGTTTCGAACGGTTACATTATATGTATGTGGTTTCAACATTTCTTTGTCTGAAGTTGCTGTAGTATCTAAGCAAGAGCAATATACTTTTTTTTCAAGCAAGGTGCTATTTTCATAGATATTTACTCATTATATTTACTTCTTCAGGTTTGAGAGGGCTTGGGATCCTGTGTTGGTACCTGGAGCTAAAAAGCAACTCAGCTATACCTTCAAGAGGGAGGCAAGTGTTTTGATATTTTTTACTGTTTTTTAGATTTCCTGTTCTCTCTTAAACTTATTGGTATGTTTATTCGACATGAACAACTATAAGATAATACAAGGACTGAAGAGATAATTGATCGAGAGTCACTGCCATGAATGAGAGGTATTGTGACTTTTACATGTCTGTTCACATAGTAACAAGACAGGAGGGTTGAGATACTACTAGAGGAGAGCAGGAAATAAGAGAATAAGGGACCTGATTGCAGTGATAGGATCCATGAGCCATGACAATGCAACATTCATTCTCAAAAGTATTTTCTTCCTTTGATTTTGCATTCTCTTGCACTGGATTCACATATGTACTACAGAACATTTAGCACCTGTCATGCATAAGTAGGCATATTTTCCCTTGGGATATTGGGCTTTTATGTCGTTAATCTGTTTTGGACTGACCTTAGTGCTCCTGAATTCAGGTAGGAAGAGACTCTAAGTAGATTTGTATTTCTATATGATAATTTACTTAAGAATTTTAAAGCATGCTTGCATACATTATGTTCACATGGTGTATTGAATCATAATAGCCTCTTTTTAATCTGTGGTTCTATAGTTTGAAAATTCAATGGGATTTGATACCAATCCCCTTTTTGCCATGATGCACGAGATGGTATACTGCCAAGTAAGTCATTTCTTCCTTTTTTACCCCAGTGATATTGATGAAAGAAAAATATAAAGCACTATTGTATCCGTATTTTTAAGCAGAATTTCAATTTTCTTGTCACCATTACAAGATCTTAGAAGAGGGAGATAGAAGAGGATGAGTACGCAGATTTTTGCATTGTTATTTTGGGATGTAGTTCATTCTCTAACATCATATGAACCTTATACATTTTAGGGAGCTGCGTCAAGATGGTCTGCTCATAGAATCAGAGATGAAACTGGGGATATTTTCGATGCTGTCAAAGCTGCTAAAGAAGGCCGGCCTGTCTTCTTCACAGGAGAGGTATCTTTTGGCAACTCTTATTATATTCTTAGGCACATGTTATGAATCCAGCCTTTATTTGATATTGTTTTTCTATATGATTGTGTCATTCTTTTAAATTTGTTGATTGTTTTGGTCAGACTTTATGAAGAATCTTCAAAACCCTTTTATAAGAATATGCCCATTTGTGTGGCTACATTTATAGCTTTTAATTAGTTTGTAATTTATTATTCTTTGCTCTGTTTGGATGTCACTATTTAGATCCTTGTTCCCTTTCCCTATAGAGATATTGTGTGCTTAGACATGACGAAGCTTCAATAAGTAATGAAATTTGTAATTGTAATAGCTCAGTCACTGTTGCCTCAAAATCTAACAGGCCTTGTGAGAGGTCTCACAAGGCATAGGCTAGACTTTGTCGCAACAATGAGGGAGATTGCCTCTGTCACCTCAGCAATCTTCCTTCTGCTCTTTAGTGGAGTTGCACCACAAGGGAGGTATCCTAGTGATCACCTAAAGGTATTGTATACTATACGGATCATAGTGATGTAGATATAGGCTAAGTGAAGGCACTCTTTAATGGACAAAGGAACAATTCTTCCTATAAAGGAGTAGCATATCATGCATCAGGCCTATAGATGACACGTATGGCCCAGGGTTTTCAATATTTATAGCAACAAAGTTTCTTCTTAGCATACATGCATCAAAGAAAGGGTTTACAAAAGCTGTAATCAACAGAGGAGAAAGGCAAACCCTCAAATTAAGCCCTAAGTTGAATCCCTAGCCTGGGTTAGGGTTTTTCTAGGGCACAAATTACTTAGAAAATGAGGACACCAACCCTTCTAGGGTAGATTTAACCATGCAAAAGGCTAGATTTTGAGTTAAATGGATCAATAAGGTTAAGTTCAAGGCCTATTACCTCCAATGCTCATCTAGCTATGCCCTAGTTGAATTTGGCCCTATGAATTTGCCCTAGCGCCTTGTTTTGAAAGGCTTAGAAAGTAAAAGAAAGAGAAAATATTTATATTTTGAAGATTTTTTATCAACACTAAGGATGCCAGTGTCTATTTCTACTTGGGTGATTGTTAATTTTAGAAACAATGTTAATTTTTGTAGCATCGGATGTGCTATAGCCTCTAAATTTTGTAGAGTTTAGGACACATGCATTCTCGAATACCCAAAAATCGTTTGGGAAAATTCCACCTAGAGATGATTTAATTAAAATAATTAAAAAATTTACATGGTTCCTTGAGTCTAAAATTAGGAAATCTAGTTAATTAAAGGGTATTAATTAAATATGGTGTCAATCTTCTAGAAGAAGACGAGGATCAACTCTCAATTAATCTTAGTCTTTGATTATGATTTAATCTTGGCCATTGGAGGTCCAATGAGAGATTATAAGGAGCATGACGGGCACTCGAAGAACACATCAAGTGAGAGAGATCAAAAGATCGAATTTCTCAAGAGTACTAGCGCTAAGTTGTGTTGAAGTTTCTAAGTTTACTTACTTAGAAACCCTCCATGCACTTTATCTAATTTATTCCTACCTACTTGTTATTTTCCTTAACAAGTTATTTACAATGTAATTACTGAAAATAAACACTAGTGCATTCTCAACATATTACAAATCAACAACTAAAAGAAACAGAAACAAACACACCATATGACACCATTATTTTTGGACTAATGTCCCCGAAAAAACCCAATGTGGGAAAACTGATGCAGCTATTTGAGGGTTTTCTTATTAAGCAATATCAGAGTATAATCTGGGTGTCGAAACTGGCCTACCCAATAGAGAATTTCCTTGGCAGTAATACTTCTCAGTTTTTGACAAATCTCCTGGCTGAAACCCCGAATAATCCTTCTGGCAGCTATTCAGCACAAATATGCCCCAGAAACCCCAACGTCAGCCTCTCTCTGGACTGCGTCAACCCCTCTCTGTCCCATGTTGGCCATGCGTCACCCCAGATGGATTTGCGTGAACCTTGGGATGCCCTGCGTCAGCCTTGGGATGCCCTGTGTCAACCCTCTGGCCCTCTGCGTCAGCAACGCTAGCCTCTTCGAGGCTCTGCGCAGCTCTCGGCTGCCCTTGCATGAGCCCTAGCTAGCTCTGCGTCACTCTCCTTGGCTACTGCACAGCTCTCCAGGCATTATCTTTGCCTCTCTATCTCTTTGTACTCAAATACCCCTCAGCTGCATCTCTTGATCACTAATTCTATCTCTCTTAGCAAACCCCGCTATAGAGAATAGAATGACTGATCACTCTGGTGTATCCTCCAAGTGACCCTCAAGCCTCCTCTTATACTTTTCCTGTTGACATATCAACTGTCGAGATTAAGTCCCTAATCAATGGCTAAGATTAGATCTGGCTTGATCCATGTCTTTTGGACCATTCTAACATAGATTCATATTAATACACATTAATATTTTATTTTCCCTAAGTTTAGACTTAGGGACTCCATTAAAAATATTAATTATTTTAATATCTCTTAATCTGCTTAGAATCTTGCCAAACCCTTTCTGGGTATTGGAGATCTCATGTGCCCCAACCTCTCCACCAAATTTTGTGGCTAGAGCACATTTGATGCTACCCCAAATCAATACTCCCTCTTAGCGAGGATTGTGCTTTAGCAATACAACTCACTGAGTATTACTCTAATCATCGACATCGGTACCTGTGCTGATGCTAGGCCTTCCTGCCCAACATCCTCTGCACTATTGCATCCTGTATTGTTGCCCATGGTTCTGCCACTGCCACTGCTGCATCTGTACGACAACTCCCTTTGCATCCGTGCTATTGCTGGTCCTTTCTCCTAGCATTGCATCTGCACTACACCTCCTCTCATCATGCTACATTGTGTTGCCAACTGTTGTACTACAACTCAGTTACTAAGAAGTAAGTAATTGATCTCCCAATCTGACCTCCTTGTTGGGCTAGAGACGCCCACTGATGCTGAAGCTCCCTCTGCCACTAACAAGTGCTCCCTCTCTAACCTCTGCGTCGCTGCAACAACTCCCTGCATCTCGCACCGTTGCACACCTCATTGTGCCATCCTGCACTGGTGCAACACTCATGTGCCTCTTGCACTGCTGCAGCCTAAGTTACCAGGAGACGGAGACGGATCCGGATCCGTTGGATTTTTGAAAAGCCAGGATCCGGATACGGCGAGGATACGGCAAGTACAAAAATATATAATAATATTTTTTGAAATTTTAAAAAATACATTTGATGTTTAAAATCAAAACCATTCATGAATCACAACATTAGAACTAAAATTTCTATTTTCAACTCACAAATTAAGGCTTTTAATAAAAAATTAAAAT
Source organism: Pinus taeda (assembly GCA_000404065.3). Classification (NCBI taxonomy): domain Eukaryota; kingdom Viridiplantae; phylum Streptophyta; class Pinopsida; order Pinales; family Pinaceae; genus Pinus; species Pinus taeda. The sequence goes on along the minus strand of APFE030727022.1, from coordinate 6,294 downwards.
TTCTAAGTTACAAGTTATATTAATATAACCCATGGCCCACGGGCCTGGGACTTTTAATTTTTAGTATTATAAAAATTTAAAACTGTAACATATAAAAAAAAATATTATAGTTTTTACAGAGTATTAATATATATTATATATTATAAGCCAGCCCACGGGCCACAATATAACCTACGGCTGCCCACTGTAACATATTAAAAAAAATATTATAGTTTTTACAACGTATTAACATACAGAGAACCCAAGTGGAATATAACCTAACAACATGCAACAAAAGGACGAATAAATAGATTGCTTTAACTCAAGATAAATATTTTATTCGGTGTTGGAGGATAGATATAAAACTGACCCCATTTCTTTTAAACTATTTAAATGCAGCACGACAGTAAACGAACTTTTTTTTTATATTATTTAATTAACCTTTTTTAAAATTATTTAATATATTATTATAATAAATTACTAATATTTCTGGAGCTATAATTTTATTAATGTAACTATATTTTTTAAAATTATAATTTTATTAAAATATTAAGGCATATAAGTTATATTTTATATTTTATATTTATTTAAATCCAAAAATTAAAAAATACTACCAATACATTAATAAAATTATAACTTTAAAAATATTGATAAATGTAAATCAATCAACCACCACAGTAAATCATGGTTACTGTAACCCATGACACAAACTTCTTTTCAGTGACCACTGGGCAGGGAATCGCCAATTTTCCGTCTTTGTCATCGCAATATCAAAGAAATTCCAAAGGTTTGCTAAAGTCTGAAGATTCCACATTTTTAGGCGTTAACGTCATTTTTCCGGATATTAATTCAGCCTTTTCAACTGTTGGGACTTCAGGTTTGCCATGCCCACGGGCCACAATATAACCTACGGCCCGGGCCACAATATAACTATTAATTTTGGAACTTTAACATTGTTTAATAAAATAAAATAGGAATTAACGACTGTTCATTTTCTACATAGTGACTAATTTGAATTATTAACCGGTAAGTGATACACGCATAAAAAAATAACGACTGTTCATTTTCTATATAGCCGCTAATTTGAATTATTAACTGGTAAGTGATACACGCATAAATTAATGACTGTTCATTTTCTATATAGCCGCTAATTTGAATTATTAACCGGTAAGTGATACACGCATAAACTAGGAGTGAAACTAGAAGTTAAACGATATTAAAATTTCAATTAACTGAGTTGGTCAACTGTTAACTGAAGATCCAAACCCACTTGAACTGCACATAAATTTTGTTCACTGATCGTATGGATCCCACCGTATCCGTATCCGTACCAGTTTCGGATTCGGGGATTCGAGGTTTCGCCGATTGCCCCTCGCGGATCCGGTAACGTAGGCTGCAGCTTGTGAGCCTCGCGTTGTCTCGAGGCACTGTAGCTCTCTCTGCTGCTCCATCCGCACCCGTCTTCACCCGACTCAGCTAATCCTGCTACTCCTCTTTGGGGCTCCTGTAGCAAAGTCTAATCCAAGAGGCTGGGTACCTCGAGGATCCTGCCCCTCATTACCTGTAGTCCGCCTGACTACAACGCGATGTCTCCCCACTTCTTCTCAAGTGGTGCATGTGCACTCATGGCACAATCATCGTTTGTCAAAACTTCTTTCTCTGCCCGTGCTGGCATTGCCTTAGTCTCGAATGATTCTCCCTTACTCTTCTTCCTTGGACACTAGGTCGCATAATGACCCAACTCCCCACAGTGGAAGCACTTGATCTTGGAGAGATCTTTCTTCTTGCACTTCTCCTGCTGTCCCTCAGATGCTAGGGTCACATCTTCCTCTTTCTGCTTGACTTTGATCCCCTTGCTGCTGCTACCCGTCTTCGACTGCCGTCTGATCTCTTCCTAGCGAAGAGCTGCCCACATCTCGTCTCAAGGTGAGAGAGTCCCTCTGCCCAGTATAATCTGGACAAATACCTCCCAGTCTTCTGAGACATCATTCAGGGTTGTCCTCACCATCAGCTCCTGATTTAGTGTCGCCTCTATAGCAGTCAACTGAATTCTGATCTCATTCAGTCCTTCGAGGAAGGTGGCAATTAGTTCTCCCTTCTTCATCTGATACGACCTCAACTAATTCTCAAGCAACATTCTTCTCTGCACAGAAGTATGCTGGTACAACTTCTTGAGAGCCTCCCACATCTCAAATGTTGTTTCCTTCTTAGCTATGTGGTACTACATGATCCTTGACCCCGTCAAGGATAATGCTCTTGGCCCTTGCCATCACTTCCTCGTACCTGTCATTATGATCGTGGTCGACTGGGATAGCTACTACCTTCAAGGCGAAGTTCTTGACACGATTCTTGTCAAATACGAATAAGTTCTGGCCTTCCAGATTGCGAAGTTCGATGCTCCATCCAGTCTATCTTGGTCTCTTACTCCGTGTTGTGCCATGATGCTCCTCTACTTCCCTCCTGGAAATTCTCTAATCGACTCCTCTGAATCTCTACTTTCTGTCTGGAAGTTCTCTTCTAGACTCCCTCTGAGTCCTAATTTCCCTCCTAGAAATCCTTCTGCCGCTGTCGAGATGCACCCTACTCTGATCGTCTTGTGCAACGACACCACTGATCCAGGTTCCTCGGCTAGAAACCCTCGATAGCAACTCCTCTGGCCTTGCTCTGTGAAGAAAGCTTGTATAGAGTCATTACACCACCTCCTCAAGCCCTAGTTGATATGGAAACCAATCCCATTGAGCTATGGCATAGAAGATATGGTCATCTTCACTACAAGGTCATTCCCACTCTTAAACATATAGTTCAGGACATCCCCAATATCAAAGAAGATCGTGAAGGAGTTTGCAAGGGATGCTCTTTGGAAAAACATACAAGAAATCCATTTTCAAATAGTGAAACAAGGTCTAAAGAAATATTAGACCTCATACATTCCGATGTGTGTGGTCCCATGTCTAACAAATCACTTGGAGGTCATCTTTACTATGTAACATTTATTGATGATCACTCTAGAAATACATGGCTCTACCTTCTCAAGAAAAAGGATGAAGTATTTGAGAAATTCAAGGAATTTAGATGTGAAGTGGAAACCCTAACTAAAAGAAAAATAAAGACTTTGAGATAAGACAATGGTGAGAAATACATTTCTAAAGAATTGATTGCATATTGTAAAGAAGCAAGAATTAAGAGGGAGCTTATTGTTCCCTACTATCCCGAACAAAATGGAGTGGTTGAAAGAAAGAATAGGACAATTGAAGAAGGTGTACAAACAATGCTCCCTGATCAAGACTTACCAAAATTTCTATGGGGAGAAGCAGCAATGGCAGCCGTACAAGGAAAATTTTAAGGATGGAAAATTTTCTTGAAGTTTAGAAACATTGGCGAATCTCACTAATCTCTAATATGCAAACTATAAATTTTTTAATGATATATTTGTAAAATTATTCAAATTTATAATGATTTATCATATAGCCACTATATAATGTTGGCGATTTTTAAGGTAAAATAATTTTATATTCTAAAATTTGGGCGAATCATCTTTTATAAAAATTGGAAATTGGCGAATCATTTTTTGGAAAAATCATGGAAAATTAGCCCACTGGGCGAACATTAGCCCCTAAAATTTTCCATGCAGCCGTATATATTCAAAATAGAAGTCATAGAATTCTTAAAAATATGACACCCGAGGAAGCATTCACAGGGAAGAAGCCAAGCATGGACCATCTCTGAATCTTTGGGAGTCGTGCCTATATCCACATTCCAAAGGACAAACGAAAGAAATTATATTCTACAAGAATCAAAGGGATCTTCGTTGGCTATAACCTCTCCTCAAAGGCATATAGAATCTACATCAAGGAAGGGAGAAACATTAAAGTAAGCAGAGACATTATATTTGATGAAAATCAAGCCTACAAAAGATCCAAGGATATTCTTATTAATTCTAATGATGAAGATCTACCTATATTTAAAGAAGAAGTACAACCTGACAATCCTTCTACAATTCAAGAAGAAGAAGAAGGAACAAGTGAGCCTATTCAACCTGTGATCATATTGAACGCAATTAAGAGGTCAGATTGGTTAAAAGCTACTTTTGAAGATGTTGAAGGACATGGAGCTATGAAAGAAACCTTTAGAGAAAGAAAAAGGCCAAAGAGATATTTTGGATATGTTGCATATATGACAAGACTAATTGAAGTTGAACCATCTACATTTGAAGAAGCTGCTCATCAAGAAGTATGGAAGAAAGCTATGCAGGAAGAATATCAATCCATCATGAAGAATGGGGTTTGGGACATCGTTCCTAGAACTAGCGACAAATCGGTTGTCACCTCAAAAATGGATCTACAATATCAAACATGTTGTTGATGGAAGTATAGATAAATACAAAGCTAGATTTGTTGCAAGGGGTTTCTCTCAAAAGGAAGGCATACATTATGAAGAAACCTTTGAACCCACTGCAATGTATACTACCATTAGATCTTTGGTTTCATTGGCTGCTACAATGGGATGGAATATCCATCAAATGGATGTGAAGACAACATTTCTGAATGAAACCATCGATAAGGAAGTATACATTGAGCAACCCAAGGGCTTTGAAGTAAATGGCAAAGATACTCATGTTCGTAGACTCAAGAAGGCCCTATATGGTTTGTAGCAAGCTCCTAGGGCATGGTATGCAAGAATGGATGCATACCTTCTAAGAATTAGGTTCGTGAAGAGTTTCGCTAATCCAAATCTCTACATCAACATTGTGAATAATGAGCCAGCCGTTATTCTATTATATGTGGATGATTTATTCATTTCAGATGTGGAGAGAAGAATACAAGAATGCAATAAGATGCTGGAAGCTGAATTTAAGATGAAAGATCTAAGATTGATGCACTATTACCTAGGTCTAGAAGTATGGCAAAATCCTAGGGAGATATATTTGAGGTAAGGAAAGTATATCATTAAGTTATAGCAGAAATTTGGGATGATGAATTCCAAACCCATGACTACTCCTATGTTCACCAATCTCAAGAAGTTAAGGAACTCTGACTCAAGTCTCATGGATCCCACCTCCTATCATCGGTTGGTGGGTTCTTTGATGTATCTGGTAAATACTAGGTTGGATATATGCTTTGCTATGAACATTCTTAGTCAGTTTCAGTTGGAGCCTCATCATGATCACTAGATAGCTGCCAAGCATATACTGCGATATCTTCGTGGCACGACACATCACTGCCTAAAGTACAATAGCAAGGAAGTCAATCTGATTGGCTTCACAAATTCTAATTGAGGTGGTAGTGACACTGATGGAAGAAGCACTATCGGCAGATGCTTTAGTTTGGGATCTGCCATGATCTCATGGATGAGTAGAAAGCAAGATCCTTTTGCTTTGAGTGGTGTTGAAGCAGAGTACATGGTTGCATGTGAAGTAGGAAAAGAGGTTGTATAGTTGAGGAAGCTTTTGACAGATTTGTTCGAGACGCCTCTAGATCCTACTGTGATAAATTGTGATAATCAAAGTTGTATCAAGATGTTTGGAGATCCCTTGTTTCATGCTAAGACGAAGCATATCAACAATAAGTTCCACTACATTAGGAACTTGATGCAGGATGGAATCGTGAAGCTACAGTATGTCCCGACAGACGAATAGGTGGTTGATAACTAGAAAAGTCTCTTCCTAATAAGAAGTTTGAATATCTTAGAAGCATGCTTGGTTTAGTTGATATTGTTGATCTTGTTGATGATGTTAAAAGTTTGGAAGAGATTTGTTGAGGCCTTGTGTTTGAGACATATTGCCTGGGAGGACATCTAGTCGGCACTATGTGTTGATGTCTAGTTTCCGAAGTAGGGAGCGTGGCGTTGGTCATGGAGCTCTAACCTCAGATATGTGCCTAGATCCCTAGGTTGATGGTTAGCAAGTAAGCATGATGGTACCTAGAGAGTCTAAAAGCTTTAGTCCATATTAGTCCCACTCGGATAGAATCTAGATCAAGCTGGTCAAGAATCTAGTCTATGGCATTGCGGTGCCTAAATTGTTGAGAGACTTCGAGATCTTCCATGTACTTGTTATGAATACCTCCCTAGTTAAGAGGGAGTGTTGAAGAATGTAACTAGGTTTGGTGGATAAAAAAAGCTTGTTTTGTGGATACATTAATGATTATGAGTACCTTATTATTGAATATATTTCATGATTATTGCATGTAATGTTTCTAGCTTTTTCTATGTTCCATGTGCAATGTTACTTGGGAGCGGGAGCGGAAGCGGGAGCGGGAGTGACCATTTTCAGAAGCTCCCGGTTTGGGAGCGAATCCGGGAGCGATTTTTTAAAAA
>APFE030727016.1:125293-139336 GCA_000404065.3 Pinus taeda | reverse complement strand
CTTCCATAATCATACGATTCTTCCTTTCTGCCACACCATTCCGCTCAGGAGTATATGGTGTTGTAGTCTCCCTCTTAATGTCAGCCTCTTTGTAAAAGTCATGGAACTCATTGGATTCATACTCAGTCCCATTATCAGTCCTTAAGATCTTGATATTCTTTTCAGTTTGATTCTCGATCAAGGCTTTGAAGTGACGAAACCAGGAGAACACTTCATCCTTCTTTTTCAAGAAGTATATCCAAGTCTTGCGAGAATAATCATCTGTAAAAGTGAGGTAATATAAATATCCTCCCAAGGAGTTCAGAGGCATCATACCAAATATGTCTGAGTGAACCAACTACAATATATCGAAGGTCTTGCTATGGCTTGAGGGGAATGGTCCCCTTTTGAGCATTCCTTCGACACATCCTGGACATACACCTTATTGCTCTATTTTGAACTCGGGCATCCCTGTCACCATTTGTCTCACATCGGGTAGAGCTTTATAATGAAGGTGAGCAAACCTCTGATGCCATAGTTCAGAATGAAGGTATGTGTCACAAGACATGACACCCAACGGACTTCCTTCGACCTGATATAATGAATCAACTTGAAACTAAAGAGTGAAAGCATCTTTAAAATTCGTTTTCCATACATGTACCTTGCCATCAACGAATGCCACCTTGTAGCCTTTGTCTTCCATTGCCGAAATGGACACCGGGTTCTTTTTTAGATCAGGTACATATAGGATTTCTTGCAAATGAATTGTATTACCCTGATTCAATTGAAGAGTGAAATTCCCTACGCCTTTCATGGGATATTTTGAGTTGTCCCCAAGAACAATTTCCAGGTTGGTCTCCTTCTCTATCAGGTTAGAGAGAGCTTCTTTGTAACCAATGAAGTGCCTTGAGGCACCACTATCAATAAGCCAATTTCCCGGCAAGTCTGAGGGAGCAGTGGTAGAGAGGGCCGCTAGTAGATAATATTCATCTTGCTTATTGTTAACAATGTTAGATTCATACCTGGAGTTTCTTGCCTTCTTGGAGGGTTGACCACTTCCTTGATTTCCGACATTCTTTTTTCCATTGAACCTGCCATTCCTTTGATTGCCTTGGGAGTGATTTTGATCATCGTCATGATGTGAGTCCTTTTTATCAAGGCACTCCCTTGAATAGTGGCCCATTTTGTTGCAATTTTAACATCTTCCTTTTCTTCCACCCTTCGGTTTGGCCTTTCCTTTAGATTTAGCCCCGGAATTGTTTCTCCTTTTAAGATGAGAGGAGAATGCAGCGAGATTACCTCAAGTGCATGCATTTCTTTCTCTTCCATCCTTGTTTCTTCTTGAATGCATCTCACCATCAGTTCCTCAAAACCTGGGATTACATTATTGTTGAGAAGAGTGGTTTTGAATATATATCGTTCAGATGGGAGCCATCCAAGAGTTGTGATAGCCATTTCCCTGTCAGGAACGACTTCCCCAATTGATAGGAGATCATTCTTGATCTCGGTGATCCCTAAGAAGTATGCTTGCATGCTCTCATCTTTGCCCTTCTTAATTACCTTCAACTTATTTCTAAGGAACAAAACTTGATTTGCATCATTAACTTTAAATAAGCTTACCAGTCTATCGTAGATTTCCTTGGAGGTGGTCAGCTTGGAAACATAGGCCACGAGGTGCTTGTCGATAGAGTCCCGGATGATCTTTGTTTCTTTTAATTCTCCCCTGGTCCACTTTTTCCTAGCAACATCGGTTGCATTTGATGGAGGCTCAATGATTCTGCCTCTCACATGGTCCAACACTTCCTGCTTTTCTAATTTCAGATCAAGAGACATCTTCGATCAGTGATAGTTAGACTTCTCACGGAGCTTGTCTTTAGCGGGGAAGTGTGATGAGGACCCCATGAAGTCTTTGAGATTGCTTCAACAGCCTTCGGTGATTTCTCTTGATCTTGCTCTTGCTTGGGCTTTGTCTTCACCTTAGCTCTGATACCATGTTAATTTATGGTATGTTCTATGCTTAGTGCAGTTTACTTCGATTTCTTCTTAGTAGCCATTATTTAGCAATCACATAAACATAAATTAAAATGTTGATAGAACATTAATAGATCGACAGAAAACAAGCCAAGACAAGAGACACAAGATGTGGCAGCTAGCCAGGGACAAACCCCAATGCGGGGAAACCCTTTGATCAATTCTTCTTTAGTCTTCAATGGTTCAGCAGAGAGAAATAGTACAAATTCAGAAATCTGTAATTTTATGACAGCAACAGCAAACCCTAAATCATCAAAGTCAAACTTATTCAAATAGCTCCGGATTGACCTCTAGTCAACCTTGAAAAACTCGATCTTCAATAACAAACTTCGGCAGCCCAAAACAGCCCTTGGTAAATGGTCAAAATAGCAATCAAAGATCAATAGTCTGGAGTTGGCCCTAAACAGTCAACGCTAGTCAACTCTTTGGTCAACATTGGTCAACACAGCACCCAAATAGCGAGCGCAGGTCAACACTTCACAAGATAACCCAGCACTTGGTCAATGCATCCATAGAAAAGTCAACGGTGCCCTAAAATCAGTTAACGTTGCCCTAAACAGAAAATGCGTCCTTCTTCTTGCACGTGTGAGAGAAGCTGCTCCTTCGTTGGCCCAATGAGATGAGGAGAGAGAAGATGAGTTGAGATGAGATGAGTGAATAATGACTCAACCACACTTGTTCGTATATGATGTGATGGACATGTGTGCCACACATTGGCAACTGGCTGACCTTGACAATTTGTCAAGTAATTATAAATAAATTCATATCTCCATAAATACTTGTTGGAATCGGATGATCATTAGATCAATCCTACACCTCTCGACGAGAGGTATCTAGGAAATATATTAGCTACCATAAATAAGATGACCCACATGGACTTTGGCCCTAGTTTCCAATTTTAACATTATTTTCTTTGGAGATTGTCGTGTCTGGGGCTCAATAAGAGGAGGGGGCCATTCTTAGGATTTTTAGTGTCGTTGGGTTTTTGTTAGGGTTCCACCATTTTATGATTTGTTTAGAGGTGGGCGAGATATAGGGTTGATGGTTCCTATCAGCCGTTAATGTTTGATAGATCCTACATTATGGGCTAGATATTTTTTCAGAACTTCTGATATTCTCAGATAGTCATACAGTTACTACGTTGTTTGGACAACGTACACTTGGACTAGCTCGAGATAAGGTGGAGTACATACATTACTTGGCTTCTGGGCGATAATTTATAAATTTGGGGTGTTTTTGGGTTTAACATTTCCCAATATCCTCTCTAAGAGATACGCTCTAATTATCAAGCAGAGATTGAAGCTAGGTGGCTAGTGGTAGGTTGGCCAAATTTTAACATTTGACACTTTGCACAATTTTCCTTGGGAGATGGCTTTGTCCTTGGATCTAGTCAGTGGGCGATGGAAAGAGATGGGGGACGATTGGCCAGCATGCAAGATGAGGGATCTCCATCGGTCGAGGCACTAGTTGAATCCACCATCCGAGCGGAACAAGCTTCTTTTACGACTTCGTCTGCCCAAGAGTCGCTTGGTGTCCAATTAGCTGAGGGGCATGTTTAGGGTGATATCCCTACTCTGGTTCGCTCGACGGTCAATACTTGATTAACAAATACAAAACACAAGTCTTTGGTGGTGATTTCAAGGCAGGCTCCACTAGTTTTGGGTGTTACCGCATTCTAGGAGAACATTAAAAGACTTAGAAACAAGGCGCTAGTGGGGCGATGGCAGCACCTAGAAATCTCTGGACAAAAAGTGAAGGAGTGGGTGGCAGATAGATGGTTCCCTGTAAAAAAGTATCAGCTAAAGGTTAGTGAGTTATCGAACGGTTGGTTATGTTGAAGAAAGCGTGTTAATTTTAGGTATGTTCTATGCTAGAGCAATTTATTTCAATTTTCACAGTTAGCTCAAAATCTTTTCCAGGTTAGCAATCACATCAACATTAAAGTAAACTACAGATAGAACATAAATATAAATCACAGAAGACAAGCCAAGAAAAAGAGGACACAAGATGTGGCGCTAGCCAGGGACAAACCTCAATGTGGGGAAACCCTTGATCAATTCTTCTTTTATGTTCTTCAAAGTTCAGTAGAGAAAGTGAGAGACATAGTACATTTACAATAGAAGTCAATATTTTGACTTTTGATAGCGCATGAGATCAATTGAAGACATATTGCTTCAATTGATTCTCTATGGTGACTCCTTCACCTATCATAGTGTTGCCTTTCGTCCATTTGCTGCACATAACCATGTGACACCATGTTGTCCTGTCACAGTGTTGAACCTAGATGACTAAGCTGATCTCATCTCCTCTCATCATCATGATACCCATTATATTGCATCTTCCATCATCATGCCGCCCTATTCATCATCATGCTACTCCTTACTTAACATGCCCATTATGCCGCATCATACATCATCATGTTGCCTCATACATCAGTATGCAATCTCATTGCCGATCATGTTGCCCTTTACATCATCATGATCATGTTGCCCTTTACATCATTATGCAGTCCCATTACAAATCATGCTCATATACATATATATGATGATCATCTATTATTAATGTGATCCTTGTCACTATTCTTTTAAACATGTTGAGACTGTCTTATTCTAGATCTGAATATGTATGCCAAGGAATAAAATTTGTCATAATATTCATTGATCTGAGAGAATAGGTCTTTCTCTGTTATCTGATGACTATTTTGCTACAGGACTGCCACCAAAATCAAGACTGCTCCTTGTTATACCAAGATTTCCTATGCCAAGAATGGATAGGCTTTAGCTCTGTGGTTCCTTAACCCATAATTGAACTCACTACAGTGCCATGATCTTGATGGTGACTCCACTTGACTGTGGCTTCACCTGACTGCGGCTCTCTGCGGCTTTAAGCCTTGACTGCGGCTCCACTATGCTTGATTGCGGCTCCACTATGCTTGATTGCGGCTTCATACTTTGGCTGCGTCTTCATACCCTCATCCAATTCATAGATGACTTCACCTTAATACGTCACCATTGCCTGCATATATGTATCAATTTACAGCGGAAAGGTGTCTTCATTTACCTGCGGATAGATGTCACCATGACTGCATATCAGTGTCTTTTAAGAACAGCGCATAAGGTCTCACCATGAACAGCATATAGTGTATAGGGTTTCCCATGAACAACGTTTCAGTTTTCCATGAACAGTGTATAGTGTTTCACCATGTATCAGGTTTCCTTGAACAACATATAGAGATTCACAATGTATCAGGTTTCCTCAAATAGCGTATGGGTTTCCTTGAACAGCGTATAGGGTTTCACCATGAACAGCATATGAGAATTTTCCATGACTACGTATGAACCTTTATTGACTGTGTGTTAATAAGTCTTTATGACTGCGTTGGATTAGGGCATCATCATACTAGGCCAGCGTATTCTTTATTGTCTCTCCTTCTCCAAAAACCCAAGACGTGGAGAGGAGATCACATGAAGAGTGTATACAAATGACTTCAAATCCTCTTTTATTTATACTAAAACGTAGATGATGAATAGGCATGTCTGTTGGGATTCTGAGCCTACTCAAGTTGTTGGTCAACTTGACAATTTGCTTTATAAATTCATAACTTCATAAATACTTATCCGAATTGGATGATCTTTAGATCAATCCTACACCTCTCGATGAGAGGGATCCAATAAAATATCAGCTGCCATAAATAAGATGACCCACATGGAGTTTGGCCCTAGTTTCCAATTTTAACACTCCCTCTCAACTAGGGAGAACTCCATCCGCTGATCCATATATCTGATTGTACTATCTTTGCCATCAGTTCCCTGCACTACTCTGCTCAGCTCTGCTCTGCTCTGTTGAACCATGAAGAAGAAGAATTGATCGAGAATGTCTCATACCATTCTCCATTGGCCCGAAGTCAGTCTCAGAGTGCATACCACTGGTCCCAGACCAGTCTCAACCAACCCAAAGTCAGCGTCATAGTGGGTACCACTCCTACTACTGGTCACAGACCAGTATCATCAGTCTCAAAGAGTGTACCACTGGTCCTAGACCAGTCTCAACCGACCCGAAGTCAGCGTCATAGTATGTGCCACTCTCACTGGTCCCAGACCAGTTCTCCACTAACCCAAAGTCAGTCTCAGAATATGTACCACTGGTCCCAGACCAGTCTCAACCGACCCAAAGTCAGCGTCATAGTGGGTACAAATCTTACAACTGGTCCCAGACCAGTATCAATGATCCCAGATCAATGAAGGTCATCCTAGCATAGGGAGTACGATAGATACAGTAATGTGTCCATCGATACTACTATGGTCCCTATCCTCATTTCCCTGCTCATTGATTAGATGAGAGATACTTCCCATGAGTCCCAGATTGCATGGGTAGAATTCCTTAATAGTAGAACTAATCATCCTATCCATAGAAGAGCGAATCATCTTGTCCAGTGGATGTCACGGAGAACTAATCATCCTAGCCAACAGGAGAGTGAATCATCTTGTTCCACAATCGCCATGGATAACATATCATCTAGGCCTCACAAGAGAACTAATCATTCCGCTACACAATTGTCATGGAGAACACATCATCCAGACCTCACAGGAGAACTAATTATCCTGCTACATAGTCGTCATGGAGAACACATCATCCAGACCTCACAAGAGAACTAATCATCCAGCTACACAATCGTCATGGAGAACACATCATCCAGACCTCACAGGTGGCCATGCTTACAGCAATATACTCTGCCTCGGCAGTGCTCAAATCCACTGACTTCTGCTTCCTACTCATTCAGGATATCGAAGCAGATCTCAAGGAGAACCAGCACTGAGAAGTGCTCTAGTGATCCTCCACACTGCCTGCCCACTCAGCATTCGAATAATCATGTGGTTTTATATTTTTGGTAGTGTATCTCAATCCATGAGAGATTGTGCCCCGAAGATATCTCAGAATATTCTTGGCACCAATCTAGTGAGGCTCAACCAAATATGAGGTCATCATGCTAACTGCAATACATATGCCCAGAAGAAAGTTCACCAAGAACATCAACGCGAATGAGTTTATGAAACTCAGAGGCATTTCCCAAATCTAGTCTGACATCACTACCAAATAACTTCTGAAAGTTAAGATTCCCGAGGTAGTCACAGGCTTGCAGTTTATTATTCCACATCCGAAATCCACCTCCCTCTTACTTTTGCAAACGCGAGGATCTGCACCATTCAGAAATAGGTCGTCCTCATAAGGTGTTGGTATGAGAGGTCTATCATCCACAACCTTCAGATGGTTTGGATCGGTTTCACTCCTCGTGAACCTCAGCTTCGTCAGACAGCTATTGATCCTCTCATACTACGCCCGGGGTGTTTTGCTTCAAGCCATAGAGGGCTTTCTTCCACCTGCATACATGAGATTCCTGATTATCAATCTCAAACCCCTCGGGTTGTTCCACACCTGTGGACCTGCCCATCGATGAGTGCCACCCTGTAACCTTCGACTTCCATTGCTGAAATGGAAACCAAGTTCTTTTTGCGATCAAGTACATAGAATAGATTCTGTAAATGAATTGAGTTACCCTCATCCAATTGAGGAGTAACATTCCCTACACCCTTTCCAGGATAGGTGGCATCGACTCTAGGTATGATCCCATGATTGTTTCTATCTCTACCAAATTAGAGAGTGCACCCTACTATCCGATGAAGTGCATTGAAGCACTACAATCAATAATCCAGATTCGCATATAATCTGAAGGAGAGGGCCAATACAAGATAATGCTACTTTACCTTATCAGAAACAAAATTATATTCTTCATACCTGGGGTTCCTTGCTTCCTTTGAAGAGTCGGCCTTTTCCTTGATGACTTGTATTACCTATCATTCCATCCCTAGAATGATTGTTATCTTTATCAAGTGATGTGACCCTTCCACTTGGACACTCCTTCACATAATGGCTGAACTTATTGCAACCAAGGCATTCGCCTTTCCTTCCACCCTTAGATCTGAACTTCCAAATGAAGTGATCTTTAGGTAGGCCATCAGAAACTTCTGTTACGCCATTCTAATAATATTTTCTGCTTCGACTTCACCCTTGGTGAATTGGAAGAGGGAAGAGGAACCTATTGATTCTTTTGTCTTGTCCCAACTGTCTTCGGTGATTTCTCTTTCACTCTTGCTTGGGCATTGTCTTCACCTCAGCTCTAATCCCATGTTAATTTTAGCTATGTTCTATGCTACAGAAATTTATTTCAATTTTCACAGTTAGCTCAAAATATTTTCCAGGTTAACAATCACATCAGTATTAAAGTAAACTGCAGATAGAACATAAATATAAATCACAGAAGACAAGCCAAGACAAAGAGGACACAAGATGTTGCGCTAGCCAGGGACAAACCCCAATGTGGGGAAACCCTTGATCAATTCTTCTTTTATGTTCTTCAAAGTTCAGCAGAGAAAGTGATAGAGATAGTACATTTACAATATAAGTCAATATTTTGACTTTTGATATCGCATGAGATCAGTTGAAGACATCTTGCTTCAACTAATTCTCTAAGGTGACTCCTTCACCTATCATAGTGTTGTCTTTCATCCATTTGTTGCACATAACCATGTGACACCATGTTGTACTTTCACATTGTTGAACCTAGATGACTGAGCTATGGCTTGAGGGGACAAACCCCAATGTGGGGAAACCCTTGATCAATTCTTCTTTTATGTTCTTCAAAGTTCAGCAGAAAAAGTGATAGAGATAGTACATTTACAATAGAAGTCAATATTTTGAATTTTGATATCGCATGAGATCAGATGAAGACATATTGCTTCAACTGATTCTCTAAGGTGACTCCTTCACCTATCATAGTGCTGCCTTTCATCCATTTGTTTCACATAACCATGTGACACCATGATGTACTATCATAGTGTTGAACCTAGATGACTGAGCTGCTCTCATCTACTCGCATCATCATGCTGCCCATTATACTACATCTTCCATCATCATGATGCCCTATTCATCATCATGTTGCTCCTTACTTAACATGCCCATGCCCATTATGCTGCATCATACATCATCATGTTGCCTCATACATTAGTATGCAATCTCATTGCCAATCATGCTGCCCTTTACATCATCATGATCATGCTGCCCTTTACATCATCATGATCATGCTGCCCTTTACATCATTATGCAGTCCCATTACAGATCATGCTCATATACATATATATGATGATGATCTATTATTAATGTGATCCTTGTGATTGTTCTTTTAAACATGTTGAGACTGCCTTATTCTAGATCTCAATGCATATGCCAAGGAATAACATTTGTCATAATATTCATTGATCTAAGAGAATAGGTCTTTCTATGTTATCCGATGACTAGTGCTACAAGATTGCCACTGAAATCAAGACTGCTCCTTGTTATACCAAGATTACCTATGCTGAGAATCGACATGCTTTAGTTCTGATGTTCCTTAACCCATAACTGAACTCACTACAACTCCATGATCTTGATGGTGACTCCACTTGACTGTGGCTTTACTTGATTGTGGCTCTCTACGGCTTTATGCCTTGACTGTGGCTCCACTATGCTTGACTGCGGCTTCATACTTTGGCTACATCTTCATACCTTCGTCCAATTCATAGATGACTGCACCTTAATACGTCTCCATTGCCTGCGTATAAGGTGTCTCCATTTGCATGCTTATATGTCTCAATTTACAGCAGAAAGGTGTCTTCATTTACCTGCGGATAGATGTCACCATGACTGCATATGAGTGTCTTTTATGAACTGTGTGTAAGGATCCCTGCGTATAAATGTCTTCAAGAACAACGCATAAGGTCTCACCATGAACAACATATAGCGTATAGGGTTTCCCATGAACAGCGTATCAGGTTTCCATGAACAGCGTATAGTGTTTCACCATGTATCAGGTTTCCTTGAACAACATATAGAGATTCACAATGTATCAGATTTCCTTGAACAGCGTATAGAGATTCATCATGAACAGCGCATGGGTTTCCTTGAACAGCGTATAGGGTTTAACCATGAACAGCGTATGAGAAGTTTCCATGACTACGCATGGACCTTTATTGACTGCGTGTTAATAATTCTTTATGACTGCGTTCGATTAGGGCATCATCATACTAGACCAGCGTATTCTTTAGTGTCTCTCCTTCTCCAAAAACCCAAGACGTGGAGAGGAGATCACATGAAGAGTGTATACAAATGACTTCAAATCCCCTTTTATTTATACTAAAACATAAATGATGAATAGGCATGTCTATTGGGCTTCTAAGCCTACTCAAGTTGTTGGCTGACTTGACAATTTGTTTTATAAATTCATAACTTCATAAATACTTATCGGAATTGGATGATCTTTAGATCAATTCTACACTTCTCGATGGGAGGGATCCAATAAAAATATCAGCTACCATAAATAAGATGACCCACATGGAGTTTGGCCCTAGTTGCCAATTTTAACACTCCCTCTCAACTAGGGAGAACTCCATCCGCTGATCCATATATCTGACTGTACTATCTTTGCCATCAGTTCCCTACACTGCTCTGCTCAGCTCAGCTTTTCTCATCTCTGCTTTGCTTAGCTCAGCTCTGCACAGCTCAGCTCAGCTCTGCTCTACTCAGCTCTTCTCTGCTAAACCATGAAGAAGAGTGAGAGTTTTTTCCCCTGGAAAAAATGCAACATCTTGTGTTCTTGTCTCTTTTGCTTTGGTAACTATTTGATGAACTAAGAAGACACACTCTAACATTAACAAGCAAAGGTTGTGCTAATAAGAAAAATTAAAAGTACCTCACAAATAGTTATCATGGCAAGAAGAATCTTATTAATCTAATTGCCCTAGATTCTTCAAAAGGTTATGCTTCCATTTCTTGAGTGTGGAGGATGCCAACATGATTTTTAGGGGCCCTTGGGTGAAAGGTCGAGGATTTCTTCAATTGCATAGGTGGAAAGATGGATTTGTTCCGTTGGTCGAAGTCCCCTATCGTAAGTTGATTTGGGCGAAATTACCAGGCTTACCGTTGGAACTTTGGAATCCAGTGGCAATGGTGGAAATTGCAAAAAGAATTAGAAAGTTCTATTTTGGGGATGAAAGCTCATTTGGGAACTCAACAAAAACTTGGCTTGGGTGCTAGTATAAGTTGACTTAGGGCATTTTTTGTTAGAAGAGATTGATGTGCAGTGGGTTAGTTTTAAGACCCGATTGGAAATTCACTATTGGGCTCCTCCCTTTCACTGTCTTTTATGCCATAAGATGGGCCACTTGATGGCAAAATGTCTAGGTCACGGGATTGAGGATTTGGGTCATAGACAGGAAGAGTTGTGGGATTATTCACACTTTGGTCCTACGGCATATGCTGAGCTGGATAACGATATTCCCTCCAGAGTTTCATTAGGTACTTTTGATATTTCCCCTAATCAAATTTATGTACCCAACTCTATTATGCATGAGTCTATTGATAGGCATTTTAATGGGGGGCCATCTCTGTCTTTTGGGCTCAGTCTCGGTTTGGCCAGTGATTGTGGAACCACTACCATTTCCCCAGGAATTTTTAGGGGGTTGTTTGTCCATGTTTAGGGAGCAAGGTATATAGACTCCTCCATCTGTCTAAACCCTGTTGTCATTTTGCCTCTCCCTGGGGAGTGTAGTCATGTCCCAAATTCTGTAGTGGGTTCAAGCCTGCCTAGTTTTATTACAAATTTTGTTTCTTCCATCCCGGATTTAGAGGGGGGAAACGACCTAACCCTTTCTCCAAATAGAGATCTCATAGGTGTTCTAGATACTGCCGAGGAAATGGAACCCTTAGTGATCAAGTGGTCTTTCTTCACGCCCTTTGGAGAGCCTGGCCTTAAGCCTGATGTTTCGAATGTGACCCACCAGAAGAAGCAACATCCTAGATACAAAAGGGTCTTGGATTGTAGCAAGTTACGTCACTCTCCCAGTTGCATCCTGTCATGGGCGACACCTTCTTCTCTATTGATCCTTCTTTCACTTTTGCTTCGGCCACTATTTCAGATTGTGACATACTTGGGCCCTTAGAGGGGAATCACCCGAAAATGGACTATCCCCATGACCATTATCTCTTTAAACATTCGGGGGCTAGGGGTTGACCCTAAAATCAGCTCAATCGGGGGATTGGTTAGAATTTATCAGCCATCTATGATTCTTCTACAAGAGACGATGGTGAGGGCAGATTGAGCATGGGATGACATGGTATAAAATTTCCCTGAATGGGAGATTTGTGCTACAAATGCATCAAGACTCTCAGGTGGGATGGGAGTGATGTGGAATCCACGTCATTTTGAACTAAATTCCTTCTACACATGTGCAAGTATTTTGTTAACCGGTTACATGAAAGCTTCAGTGGACAAGATCAGAATTATTAATACATATGCGTCATATAACAGGCATAGGAAGTTCTGGAATAGAGTGGTAAATTCAGGATTATTAAGCCTCAATGATTTAATATTGGAAAGGGATTTTAATTTCACGTTGGAACCTTCAAATATCTCGAGTTCGAAGGCTCAGGAAGACCCGCTCTCAACTTTCTTCAAAGGCATTATGGAGGCCAAAGCTTTGACAGATGCAATTCCAGATAAAATGGCTCCTACACAGAGAAATGGGAGAATTGGAGGGGGAGGGCATATCCAAACGGATTGACCAATTTCTAGTTATTAAGGAATTTAGACTTCTGTGATCCATAACATTGTTTAGAAAATCTTCGACGAAATCACATAAGTTTTCTTTTGTCGACGCGTTTCGAAACGATGAACCACACTGGTTGGTTCGAAACGCGTCGACAAAAGAATACTTATGTGATTTCGCCGAAGATTTTCTAAACAATTTCTAGTTAGTCAAACATTTTATAGTCATATGGTGGACGTCGAGTCTTAGATTATTCCTTTGGTCATTTTGGACCATATGTAGATAGCACTGGGGTGTAGGGGGATGGAGGCGAGGAGGGCATACCCTTTCAAATTCAACCCTCGATGGTTAGAGGAGGAAGCATTCAAGGATCTAGTATACCATGTTTGGAACGATCCAAATTTTCCAAGCACTATGTCACCGATGGATGATGTATGTTGAAAGCTGAAGCTAAGAATGGTGTTAAAATTGGCAACTAGGGCAAAACTCCATATGGGTCATCTTATTTATGGAAGCTAATAATTTTCATGGATCCCTCTCATCGAGAGGTCTAGGATTGATCTAAATATCATCTAATTCCGATAAGAAATCATGGAGATATGAATTTATTTGTGTTATGGGACAATTCGTCAAGGTCGGCCAGCAACCAAATAACCCTCACGCGTGCTCAACTTTTTAGTATAAAAGGAGGTGACTTCATATTCATTTGGACACACACTTCACTCTTGATTTCTCTCCACTTGTTTTTGGGTTTTAGTGGAAGAGAATTCTAAGAGGAGGAAGCCCTAGATGCAGGAGGAAAGGAGACTAAACAAGGAGCCCTAGCCATAGTCTGGCCGCAGTCATGAAGAGGTCCAATACTGCCCTAGTTGTAGTCCTAAAGAGGGTGGTTTAGCCGTAGTCCAAGAGAGGAGATCCCTGCTCCTATATGCTACCCAAACCTGCCCTAATACATTGCCTAAAGGGATACCCTAACTATAGTAAAGAGGTTCCCATACATGTTGTCTAAAGGATGCCAAGCCGCAGTCCAAGAAGGGAGAATTAAGGCCTATACACGCAGCCCTAATACGTAGTCCTATCCTGCCCTAGCCGCAGGGCCTTCATGCCTTAGCCGCGTCTTCTCTATCTTTAAATAAGGCTCCTCAAAGCAGCAAGGAAGTATCCATACGTTGTCCATAGAAGCCGCAAATGAGGCCCTAGCTGTAGTCTTCTACACCACCTATCTGCTGTAAGAAAGAGACATTGTTAACAGTTCTAAGAATGTGGTTTAGGTGCACATCTTGGCCACAGTCCTGAAGACCAGCCACATTGAAAGGAGAGGTCTCTTCAGACGTTTTATGAAGAGATTATATTCCCTGTCACAAGAGGTTCTTATCAGCAATTTAGAAGGGCTATA
>APFE030727016.1:0-99058 GCA_000404065.3 Pinus taeda | reverse complement strand
TCATTCTCTTGGGAGAATAGTGTTCTAAGACAAAGGATTCATTGGCAGTAGTACGTTGATTGAGGGCTCGGGGGTGGCCAGTTGTAACAAGACCTTGCGCAATTAACCCTACGGTTGGGTGGAGAGTCGTCCCCAAAACCTTGTTGCAGTAAGCAAACTTCAACCACAAGTACGTGCTACTCATAGTTTGAACTTGATGTTAATTAGTTGATTAATTACACGTTTATTTTGAGTTGTTACAAATTTTGTATGGTTTTTTGACAGAAGCGCAGAAAAATGTAATAGGACATATGTACTACTTTCTTATTTAATACAAAGTAGCATTTTTTTCCTCTTAAAAAAAAAAAAATTTGGTTGTCCGAGTTGGCTGTTGGATTTTTTATTGCTTTCTCTTTTTGTTCATTCTTTAATTTTTCTATATAGCCGTAAAAGATGCAGATATCATAGGTGCAATGGATGCGTTTTCAACCAAAGAATGGTGGTCACCACCAGCCACATATTTGTGTTCTTCCCAATAGAAATGATGAACAGCCACTGATTAATTACTGCCTCAGGGAGAGGGGTTTTACAAAATCCCAACACGTCGCGAACTTGCCCTCATATCATAACAATCTGTCATTATGAGGATCCATCATAAAAAGAGGGACAACCCCGTATATCCAGAAGGGTAAAGTAATATATATAAATGAATTAATATGAGATGATGATACGGTGTAATTGATAAGACATGATGATACAGTGTGACAAAGACATGTTATTTAAATTGCAGAAAAGGCATGGTTACCATGAATAGAGAGATTCTGAGAAACTAGGATTAATTAGGTTAGCTTTGGTAAATTTTCCATCCAAATCAAGAGATCTTTAAGATGGAGCAACTCAGAAGTTACTGCAAAGTGCAAACCTTTGGCATCCTTAAAATGTTGTCTCCATGTATATAAAGTATGGACCACAGTTAACTTTTATAACTTTGAGCAAATAGCACAGAAACTGAGTAACTAGGGTTGATTAGGTTAACTTTGGTAAATTTTCCATCCAAATCAGGAGATCTTAAAGATGGAGAAAATCAGAAGTTACTGCAATCCTTTGGCATCCTTGACATGATGTCCCCATGTATATAAAGTATGGAACACAGTTAACTTTTAAAACTTTGAGCAAATAGCCTAGAAACGATCATAATTGAAGGTGTCCATACTGCAGGTCTTAAAAAATAATTTTTACTGGAAGAGTCCACATTGTAATGGATATTCAACCAGGAAAAGCATAATTTTAGGTGCCTCCTTTCCTAGATCTAATAATGCTGAAGACTGAAAATTGTGCAGCCTATCGCTAACACAGCATGATTACATAATGACTACATTTACTCATTTGAGATCATTTTACATAATTGTGTAAATTATCTCTGCAACACTCGTAACAAAGAAAAAATCAGGTATTATCAAACTAGTTCGCCAGTGCGCAAAGCTTTACTCATTTGGGATCATTTTACATAATCATGTAAATTATACTTGCAACACTCTCAACAAAGGATATGATCAAACTACATAACCAGTGCTCAAAGCTTAGTCTCATTGATATAAGTTGTGGATACAACAACACCCTGAACATCGAAGGTACGCACAAGCCTACGTCGCTTGCCTGGAGATTCCATCCAAGAAAATTCCAAAAAGAATGATTGTGTTTCTGCAACACTTTTTGCCACACTCGTAGGGGATGCTAAGTACATGCCACCTGGCAATAACGTCATTTGGAAACCTCCATCAAAAGTCACAAGACCATCTTGTGCAGTTCCATTCCAACGGACACTTGTACCTCCTCCAGAAGTTGAGTTTATTTCCTGAGAAAAGAGCAGAGTTATTTCTGATGGTCAAACAGCTAGTTCAGAAATAATGAAGGCGCTTTGTCTGTCCCAATCAAGTTACAAAGCAGATTTTCATATCCATTGGCATATCCAACATCAACCTCTGTTTTCAAAGAAAAATTCTAGTTCAAATCCAACCTTATTTGTGGACCTCATGAATAGATCCAAGTACATTAAGCACACAAAATGCAGCCTCTCTTCTATGCAGATATTTATTCTCTGCAACATGCTAAATTTACATACAGAGCTCATGATAGACTGGTTACACATATAAATTTTAACCAACGTAAAATGGTATAACATGTCCAAAAATAGAAACTTGTCAGCTGCAAACAATAGATATTCTCAAACCCATGAGAGATCTGATAAAAGGTTAAAATGCAGCAAGAAAGCATATGTTTGGATCGTCATTTTCCATACTGAGAAAGTAATAATGCTGATAACTACCCAGCCTTAATCCCAGGAATAGATGCGAGAACTGGAGGACTTCAACAATAAGAGGAAAGGAAAAACGAATTGCAATGCTCTTGACGTAGAGTCCTACAAATGAAAGAAATAAGATCTCAAAATCTATATGTTTCAAGAATCTTTCATTAAATTCAGCTGCACTCCAGAAAAATAGGTAATTCTCAAAATTTAAAGGATGAAAGACAAGGGGGTTTCTAAATAGCCATCACAAGGCATTTGTTTCATTCCAAATAGTATTGCATGGATGCAGCTGCAGGTAAGGGTGCAAGTTTGACCTGGGTTATAGCTTTTCAAACTAAGGGTGCAATGGTGCAGCAATTTTTCTTCGTAAAGGAGGTTGTGAAGGTGTATGTGCAACAGCACAGGTACAGCTGATAGTGATAGAAGAGCCCATGCGACTGTGGTTCGAACCATGAAACTTTCTGTGGGAGGGTAATGGCTCTTTTCTCTCAGTACACTGGGAGCCTCTTTACACCTTGCTGGGACCGTAATAATTTTAGATAACAATGGTATGTTCTATGCTTAAGACAATTTACCTCAATGTTCCTTTAGCAGCCTAATGACAAATTCCAATTACATCCAGTAGCAATCACATTCACTTATGAACATTGACAGTAAATGTAGATAGAACATAAAATCATATGCATAAGACAAGTGAAGACAAGAGGCCACGAGATGTGGCGGATGCCAGGGACAACCCCCAATGTGGGGAAACCCTTTGATCAGATCTTATTATTCTTCAATAGTTCAGCAGAGAGAGAGAGTACAAATATAAGCCCAAAACAGATCTGTCAAATCAGCAGTCAAATCAGCCCTAACCAGAAAGTCAATGGTGGTCAAAGCTGCCCCAAAACATCCTCCAATCAGCAGTCCAATTCGGCCTTCAAATCAGCTCAAACTCTTTGGTCAAACCCAGTCAAAGGAGAGAGAAAATCTGCTGTAATTTTCTGCAGTCAAACCTGAAGTCAACGCTGGTCAAACTGTCCCCAAATACCTCGATTTCTGTGCCAATAAATGCGGCCTAGAAAAAACGGAATTCTGGCCC
The DNA here is from genome assembly GCA_000404065.3 of Pinus taeda. NCBI lineage: Eukaryota > Viridiplantae > Streptophyta > Pinopsida > Pinales > Pinaceae > Pinus > Pinus taeda. The sequence goes on along the minus strand of APFE030727016.1, from coordinate 95,687 downwards.
AAAAACTGAGGTCAATATTGGTCAAATCACCCCTGGTCAACACTCTGAAATCAGCGACCTGTTCTGCCCAGAAAAACTTGGCCTCCTCCCACACATGCAAAGTAGCGAGAGAGAGGAAGCTGCCACATGTGCGAAGAAGAGAGATGCCTCCAAATGTTGTACGACCCAATCAAGAGAGAGGAAGATCTGATGAGATGATGTCCAAAAGGGGAAAAGGTCTCTCCTATTTATACACTTCGTTGAGGGTGAAAAGACACATCTATTGGGCTTCATGAGCCTACATTTGACTGGAGCCGACCTTGACAATTTGTCCCTAGGAGAAATAAATTCATAATTCCATTTATACTTGTCAGAATGAGATGATCGTTATATCAAAATTGTATCTCTCTGAAAGAGGAATCCAATGCAATGATCATCTCCATCATATGAGTTGTCCTAAGGTGGAATTTGGTCCTAGTTGCCAATTTTAACATTCCCTCTCAACTAGGGAGAATTCCACCTGCCAATCCATGATCATGCCAACCTGTCATCCTATACCATCATGCCATCATTGCTCTGGTCTGCTGAACCATGAAGTAATAATGAAGAAGTGATCGAGAGTGTATCATACCACTCTCCACAAACTAAAGTAAGTCCTTGATTCCATATCAAGTTGTTGAACACCATGCATCCTAGTCATATGGAGTACGGCAATACATGATGCGTCCATCGGTAGTGCTATGGTTCCTAACCAGCTTTTCCCAACTCATTGGCCAAATGAGAGGTACTTCCCAGGAGTCTCGGACTCTATGGGTAGGATGTGTCTCGGCCCTCGGGGCATTAGCTGGAGAAGGTGAACCACTCATCCTGCTCATATGCCATAGGAGAAGGTGAATCGCTCATCCTATGCATATGTCAACTGTAGGGGAAGGACTCATCCTACATGCATGTGTCCAGGTAGGGGAAGGTGAACCACTCACCCTACACACATGTCAACTATAATGGGGTATCACAGAGGAAGGTGAACCACTCACCCTGTATCCAACGCACCACTAGGGGAAGGTGAACCACTCACCCTATGGTCACTCATAACTAGCTCCAAGAAGTACCCCACGCCCCCAGGAGCTCCCAGAGCTCTATGTCCAACTCATACCGGACCCTCACAAGAGGGTCGTTCCATGACTCCAAGTCTCTCTCGAAAGGTTAAGAATTTAACCTTCCTGAGAGGCTTCGTGAGAATGTCAGCAACCTGCTCATCTGTCCTGAAGTGTTGGAGCCTAACTGCTCCCCATTGTACCATATCCCAGATAAAGTGGTACCTGATGTCAATATGCTTGGAGTGGTCGTGGAACACGGGATTCTCTGATAAGCGAATCCCACTCTGGTTATCACAGAAGATCACGGTCGTATCTAGCACCTGCTCAAATAGCTCACTGAAGAGCTTCCTCAACCACCCTACTTCACAACAAGCCATACTCGTAGCAATGTATTCGGCCTCGACGGTGCTTAGTGCAACCGATTTTTGCTTCCTGCTCATCCAAGATATAGAAGCAGACCCCAAAGAGAAGCAGCACCCAGACGTGCTCTTACGATCCACCACATTGCCAGCCCAGTCAACATCTGAATATCCATGTAGCCTCAAATCCCCGGCAATGTATCTCAGTCCATAGTGGATAGTGCCCCGAAGATATCTCAAGAGATTCTTGGTAGCAATCCAATGAATGTGATGAGGCTCGACCATATATTGACTCAACGTGTTCACAATGAAGCATATGTCAGGACGGGAGTTTACAAAGAACACCAGTGCTCCCACAACTTGATGATACTCGGTAGGGTTCGCTAGTTCGGTCTCAACAGCACTTCCACATAGCTTCTTACAGTTGAGTTCCATTAGAGTAGTCACAGACTTGTAGTCCACCATTCCACATCTCTCAAGTAGCTTCACAATATATTTTCCCTGAGAAAGGAAAATCTCACCTGGCTTTTGCCAAACCTCCAACCCTAGGAAATAATGCATCAGTCCTAGGTCCTTCATCTCAAACTTGGAAGCCAACTCCCTCTTGCATTGATGAATGAGAGAGTCATCACCTATCAGAAAAAGATCATCCACATAAAGGACTAGAATGAGAGGTTTGTCCTTTTCAACCTTGAAGTATAAGTTCGGGTCAGCATCGCTTCTTGTAAATCTCGACTTCATAAGATAGCTATCGATTCTCTCATACCAAGCCCTAGGGGCTTGCTTCAATCCATAGAGGGTTTTCTTCAACCTGCATACATGTGTCTCTTGATCTTGAACCTTGAACCCCTCGAGTTCTTCCACATATACTTCCTCCTTAAGAGAACCATGTAAGAACGCAGTTTTGACATCCATATGATGAAGGTTCCATCCTTGTGAGGCAGCACGGGCTATGATTGAACGGATGGTGGTATATCGGGCAACTAGTGCAAATATCTCATTATAGTCTGCTCCTTCCTTTTGAGAGAAGCCTCGAGCTACAAATCTGGCCTTGAATTTCTCAACACTCCGATCAACTCCATGTTTGATCTTGTAGAACCATTTCGAAGTGACCACAGACTTATCCTTGGGTCTAGGAACCACATCCCAGACATCATTCTTCATGATCGTCTCGTACTCTTCGTTCATTGCATCCTTCCAAACCTGTTGATTCACAACTTCTTCGAATGTACAAGGCTCAAATTGTACAATGGTACTCATGGCAGCTAAGTACCCTTAGTACCTATTTGGCTTCTTGCTTTCACAGAATGTCCCTCTCGGTGCAATGTGTTTCTCGGCATCTTCAAGAGTACCTTTAAGCCACAAAGGCCTCTTTCTTGTAGTAAAGGGCTCACAAGGAGGTGGATCAATGGGATCCACTAGACCTTCAACATCGGGCATCATTTCATCGGACAAAGATTCATCCTACTTTTCTGCATCAGCATCATCATTTGCCTTCCTAGGAATAGGAAGATCTTAAATCTTTCTAAGTGCAGAATCTTCATCAAAAGTGACATCATGACTTAATTCCACTTCCCTTTGACCAGGCACATAGATTCTATATGCCTTCGAAGTTTCATTGTAGCCCACAAACGTTTCTTTCTTCCCAGATGCATCTAGTTTGTTTCTTTTCTCTTTCGGTACATGAAAGCATACGAGACATCCAAAAATTCTAAAATGAGAAACATCAAGTTTCTTACCAGTGAATAAATCTTCGGGTGCCTTTAAGTCCAAAGCTTGATGTGGGCATTGGTTTTGGACATACACAGTGGCGTTGGCAGCTTCTCCCAATAAGAACTTCAGAAGACCTCGATCATGAAGCATAGCTCGGGTAGCTTCAATGGTAGTACGATTCTTCCTTTCAACAACACCATTTTGTTCAAGAGTATAAGCGGTTGTAGTCTCCCTCTTAATGCCAGCTTTTCTACAATAGTCTTTTGAATTCATTAGACTCATATTTGGTCCCATTATCTGTCCTCAGAACTTTGATCTTCTTCCCTGTTTGATTCTTGAACAAGGCTTTGAAGGAGAGGAACTATTTGAATACTTCATTCTTCTTCTTTAAGAAATAGATCCATGTCTTGCGAGACAAGTCATCCACAAAAATAGCATAATACAAATATCCACCCAAAGATGTAACGAGCATCATACCTGATAAATCAGAATAGACCAATTGAAGAATATCAATGGTTTGAGTCTCACTTGAAGGGAATGGTCCCCTTGTATGTTTTCCAACTTCACATCCCTGATAAAAACCATCATGCTTCAAGTTGAATTTGGGCATCCTTGTGACCATCTTCCTTACATCCGGTAAGGCTTTAAAATGAAGGTGAGCAAATCTTTCGTGCCATAATTTGGATTGAAGAGAGGTGTCACAAATCATTGCTCGCAATGGACTTCCTCCAACCTGATAGAGACCTTCAACCCTTAATCCTAGAGTGAATGCATCTCTTGGATTCCTTTGCCAAAGACGAACCTTCCCATCAATGAATGACACCTTAAAACCTTTGTCTTCCATTGCAAAAATAGAGACCAAGTCCTTTTTCAAGTCAAGTACATATAGCACTTCTTGTAAGTGAAGGGTTTGACCTTGATTTCAGTGAAGAGTAACGGTCCCAATTCCTTTCACAGGATAAGTGGCATTATCCCTAAGTATGATTTCCATATTTGTCTTCTTCTCAACCAAGTTTGAGAGAGATTATTTATACCCAGTGAAGTGCCTTGAGGCACCACTATCAATCAACCAATGGTCCAATGTATTTGGAGGAGAGGCGGTGGAGAGGGCAAAAATAAGATAAAATTCATTTTGCTTTGCAATATTAACTTCATCATACCTAGAGTTTTTCAACTTCTTGGGAGGACGACCACATACATTTCGAGCAGCAAGAGCATTCCTCTTCCCTTTGTTATTGAACATGTTGTTCCTTCGATTGCCATTGCCCTCGAAGTTGTTGTTATTATTGTCATCATCTCTTGGAGTATCCTTCTTGTGAGGGCACTCTCTAGCGAAGTGCAAAAACTTGTTACAATTGAAGCACCCTCCTTTTCTTCCTTCTTTGAACCCCGACTTGAACCCTTTTCCTTGATTCCTTTGACCAGCATGGTTCCTTCTTCTAGAATGAGAGGAGAAGGCAATAGGATTGTTTCCATTTGAGGGCTTCTCTCATTCCATCATCCTTATTTCTTCTTGAGTGCATCTGGCCAATAGTTCCTCATATCCCAGGATCCTGTCATTGTTAAGAATGGTAGTGTCGAACCCATCCCAATCTCTTGTAAGGCCCCCAAGTGTAATAAGAGAGAGTTCCTGGTCACCATTAGCTTCTCCAATAGATAGAAGATCATTCTTGGTTTTGTTGATCCTCGTGAAGTAGGATTGGATGGATTCTCCGCTATCCATCTTGATGTCTTTCAACTTGTTCTTGAGAAAGAGAATTTGATTTGCATTGTTCACTTTGAATATCGCAACCAGAGTTTCATACATCTCCTTTGATGTTTCCAAATCAGAAATATATGCAACCAAAGGCTTTTGAATAGAATCAACAATAATCTTCTTAGCAGCGGATGCACTTGAAGGAGGTTTAATTATTCTTCCTTTGACATAGTCCATGGCATCATTTTCTTCCAAAGTCAAATCCAATATCATCTTCCATGCATGATAGTCGGATTTGTCCTTGAGCTTGTCCTCGGTTTTGAAGAAAGATGTAGTTGTCATTGGGACTAGTTCCAAGTCCTTGTCCACTAGCTTCCTTTATTGATTGCTTTGTTTCACTCTTGCTTGGGATTTGTCTTCACCTCAGCTCTGATACCATGTTAATCTTAGATAACAATGGTATGTTCTATGCTTAAGACAATTTACTTCAATGTCCCTTTAGCAGCCTAATGACCGATTCCAATTATATCCAGTAGCAATTACATTCACTTATAAACATTGACAGTAAATGCAGATAGAACATAAAATCATATGCATAAGACAAGCCAAGACAAGAGGACACAAGATGTAGCGGATGCCAAGGACAAAGCCCAATGTGGGGAAACACTTTGATCAAATCTTCTTATTATTCTTCAATAGTTCAGCAGAGAAGAGAGTACAAATATAAGCCCGATACAGATCTGTCAAATCAGCAATCAAATCAGCCCTAACTAGAAAGTCAATGGGGGTCAAAGCTGCCCCAAAACATCCTCCAATCAACAGCCCAATTCCGCCTTCAAATCAGCTCAAACTCTTCAATCAAACCCAGTAGAAGGAGAGAGATTTTGCTGTACTTTTCTGCACTCAAATCTAAAGTCAACCTGAAGTCAACGCTAGTCAAACTGTCCCCAAATACCTCAATTTTTGTGCCAATAAATGTGGCCTAGAAAAATCGGAATTCTGGCCCAAAAACAGAGGTCAACGTTGGTCAAATCACCCCTGGTCAACAGTCATGTCCCTTCCCAAAAGAATTTGTAACAGGTTTTGTCTCTCCACAATTTTGTACAAATTTTTCTAAGGAAAAGGACCCGAGCAGTTTGGACTTAGGAACTTAGGAGAAATGAGGCCAGATTAATTTGCTAGTGGAAGGTGGGGGCCACCCACGTGGGAAAACGCATTGGGCAATTCGAATTGCCTTGGAGGGAATTCGTATGGTTGTTGGAGCCCACATGAGGCAAAGGGAGCCCCACGAACTCATAAGGAGGAAGAGCACCTCACTTGTGCATCATTCATTCTTGCATATCGAAAATCACTTGACTGTTTTCCCGCGCTGCTTAGCCGAGTCAACTAGTTGCTTAGCCACAAATCTCTCAAGTGGGAGATTCAACCTTACCTTCGGGGGACTACGAGTGCCACCCTAGGAAGGCAATTTCATAGCATCTTGAGGAGCACCAGGGAGTATTCACAGCTAGCACATTCAGCCACCATCCAACAGTGCGTAATTCTGGGCCAACAGAGAAGAGACCACGCAGTTGTGGATAGAGCTTCATTGGGCCAGCACTAGCTGGAGGAACCTGGGGAGTTGAAGGACATTAGGAGGTCAGCACTTGGGAGGAGTTTTGGAGCAGGTGGGTACAACAAATAGGCAGTTCGAAACCCAACCTTGGAGGACAACGCAGAGGGCCAGTTTGGGCATCACATGGGTCTTGAGGGAAAGAGCCATAGCACCAAAGTCACAGATGGGAAGGAAGGAAATTCATAAGAGGTCTCATCCCAGTGATTTGGGATAGTTTTGGGGAGCTTTCCTAGCTTCATTCAGGTAGGCCGAGTTTGCCAATTTCAGTAGAGAACAAGCTCCTTGGCGGTCGAATTTCAGAAGTCTGAATTAGGCCAAACCCTTCCTAGGTTTTTGTTGAGAATCTGGGAGCTGAAGTTTTATAATTTTTTGAGCACGGGAAGCAGTGATTCCAACCTTTTTGTTCCAACAGACAGCGCAGTTTCTGGGTAGCACAAATCAATTCTAGTGCAGCAGTTGGGCAGACATCAGATCAACATTTGCTCACCTGGGTTTTGTCACACTTGTCCTTAGAGACAAACCCAGGTGCACCACTCCATTCACTGTTGTATTTTCCCTTGATGATTTAATAAAATGGCTCAGCAGTTCTCTATTTCCAGCATTTTCATGGGTGTATGATGTGTATTTCGCATTTCTGATTGTTGAATCATTTGCTTGCTTTGTTTATCACTTAATTTCCTATTTAGGAACATTACAGTGGTATCAGAGCCTAAGTCTTGGCTCAGCAATGGGAAGTTTCTGCTATGAGAGAAGGGGACCAGCAAAATATTACATATAGGAGGCAGAGGTACCGAAGCAGAGAAACAGAACTGGAGATCACTCCAAACACTGAGGATAGGAGGAAGGCAATAGTAGCAGAGGAAGACATGGGAGAGCCCAAGAGCAGGGAGGAGATGGCTTTTGGCAGCCTCTTGAAGGCTTTGAATGATCTAGCAAAGGAGCAGAAGGAGATGCTAGAGGAGATTAAAATGCAGAACCAGGAGAGAACCACCACTAGGGGATTCTTATTTGTGGAAGCTTATGGGGCCTCTCAACAATTCGATCACCCTTCACCTACAGCACAACCTCCATCAAAAAGTGGGCCAACTCAAGCCACACTGCGCTCTTTCGTGCCTGTGGCACAGGTTGAACCAGCAAGGATTGAAGACCCTTCACAGATGCTTTAGAGAATGGCAGTCCATGGGTGCAGACTTCAGGGAAGCACTCTCTTTCAGGGATTTCTGCAAGCTCAAGTCGAATGAGAAGAGCAAGGGTAATGGAGGACAGTGCACACAAAGCTATGAGTTGCAAAGGACAATAGGGAGGATGTACTTCCCTACATTCGATGGCACTGCCAAGTGCACTGCTCAGGCTTAGGTTGAGAAGATGGACACGTATTTCCAGCTTAGCCGGATGACAAAGTTGGAAGCCATCAAGATGGCCACACTGCAAATGGAGGGGGAAGCCCACGGCTAATGGTTTCATGGCTTGGAAACCCTAGGGCATGCCAATGTTACTTCATATGGGGATTTCACCAGAAGGGTGGTGGAGCGCTTTGACCAAAGGGATCCGGAGGCTCATTTCAGGGAGTTAACCCAACTTCGCCAAATAGGCAACCCAGAGCAGTACATCTCAGAGTTTCTGGGAGTTCAGTGATGGTGTCGAACCTATTAGATGCTCGAAGGTATACACCTTCATAGAGGGCTTACTCGAGCCCCTACGTGGAGTGGCGAAGTCAAGCAGACCCTCCATGCTGCAGGAAGCAGTTATGTGCACCAGAGATTTGCAGGGGGCCATCCCCAAACACGAGCATCGTTTCCTGCACATACCCCTTTTCCCCAGAAGGGGCATGACACTAGACCTCCACCTCAGAGAACCACCTACAAATGGGGGGAGCTAGATGATGAGACATGGAAGGACCTCAAGAGGAGGAAGTTGTGCTTTACTTGTCGGGAGCCCTGGGCACCAGGCCATTGATGCACTGCTGGCAAAGCACATTACATTGAGGTCTTTTCAGATAGTGACCAAGAGGATGAGATGGAGCAGGAGTGTGGTATGGGAGATGGTGAGAGTCCAGTAGAGAAGGGACCACCACCACCTCCTCCACAGGGAGGGGCATCCTTTGCCCCATCTGGGGGAGTCCTTGCTTCTTTATGCGGGGTCCCCAAATTTCTGACATTAAGGATCAGAGGCACGATACAGGGGCAACGAGTATCGATCTTATTCGACTTTTGGGCCTACCCAAAACTTCATAGATGCCCAGTTGGTTCGGAGGAGGGGCCTCACCACGACCGAGTTTGAGGGCTTTTCAATCTTGGTACCTAGTGACCGTACCATGCAGTACACTCAGTATGTGCTCGCTTTGATAGTAGTTATGGGGAACTACTCTATGATGAACCATTTCTTTGTGGTCGATGTGCGAAACACCAACGTGGCAATGGGTGTCCAGTGGTTGTACTCCCTTGGGCAAGTTACTACTAATTGGAAGAAACTAGAGATGGAGTTCACCGACCTAGATAGCAAATCAATGGTCATTAGAGGCATGCATTTATACCCACCACAGACAATCTCAGCGCATAGGATGGAGGCAGATCTGCGACATGGGGACATAGCATGGGCAGTGGAGCTGAGAGTTTTGGAGGTTGGAGGGCAGACTCAGCCACCACCTCCAGACATACAGGCCTCCTTGGACAGGTACTCAGTGGTATTTGGAGATATCCCACCAAGGCAACAACCAGATAGGGGATTCGAGCACACCATCGAGCTGGAGCTGGGTGTGCAGGCGGTGATCACAACTCCTTGCATGCATCCTAAGGCCTATAAGGACGAGATTGAGAGGGTCGTCAAGGAACTGTTGGCATTGGGCCACATCACGCCAAGTTCTACTCCTTTTGCTTCTTAAGTGGTGTTGGTGAAGAAGGATGGAACCTTGTGCATGTGCATTGACTACCAGGCCCTCAACAAGAAGACACTGAAGAACCGGTACCCCATCTCCCCCGCATCGATGAGTTGATGGATGAGCTTAGAGGAGCCAAGTACTTCTCTAAGATAGATCTACGTTCGGGGTACCACCAGATCAGGGTGAGGGATCAGGACATCCCCAAGACAAATTATTGGTGCCATTATGGGCACTTCGAGATCTTGGTCATGCCATTTGGGTTGACCAATGCCACGGCTACCATTCAGTCGTGTATGAACCATGTGTTCCGGAGGCAGTTGAGGAGGTTTGTATTGGTTTTCTTCGACGATGTCTTGATTTACAGCAGGTCTTGGGAGGAGCATCTCCAGCACTTGGAGGAGGTGCTGCGTATTTTGGAGGAATAGCAGTTCTATGCCAAGTTGTCCAAGTGTGAGTTTCGTCTGACCGAGATGCTCTACTTGGGGCACATCATTGGCGCAGATGGGGTGAAGGTCCATGAGGAGAAGATACAAGCTATCCATGATTGGCTAGTACCCAGGGATGTGACAGCGTTGAGGGGCCTCTTGGGCATCTACACATATTACCAGAGGTTTGTCAAGGGATTTTCGTAGTTGGCAGCGCCCCTCACAGATTTGGCCAAGAGAGGGGCTTTCACATGGAGAGATGGGGCACAGGTAGCTTTTGACCACCTTAAGGAGGTGATGAGCAGTTGTCTAGTTTTGGCACTTCTGGACTTCTCTCAGCCCTTCACCGTGGAGTGTGATGCATCCGGGGAGGGAGTCGGAGCAGTACTATCTCAGAATGGGCACCTCGTTGCTTTCGAGAGTCGGAAGCTCTTACCCCATGAGACGTCATATTCTATATATGACGAGGAGATGCTGGCCATTATGCATGCCTTGGCCAAGGTTTGACAGTATTTGGTGGGTAACAGGTTCTGGATGAAGACTGATCACAACAAGTTTCGTCACTTCATGGGGCAGCAAGGCCTCAACGACAGACAGCAGAGATGGGTCAGCAAGGTGCAGGGCTACGATTCCGACATAGAGTATGTTCAAGGGAAACACAAAGTGGTGGCTGATGCCCTATCCCAGAGACCCACAACCCTATCACTCATGAGCATCTGCAATGATTGGAAGGCCCAGTTATTGGTGGAGTATTTTAAGGACAGGAGGGCATGCGAGATTCTGGAGGGTACCCACGCAGATGAGTGCTACTGGGTGATGGACGAGGTCATCTACTACAAGGGGTGCATATTTCTAGTTCCCAACTCACAGTTGAGGGAGAGAGTGCTCCAGGCAGCACATGACTCGTCATTGTTAGGGCACCAGGGGTTCAAGAAAACGTACATGGTAGTCAGGGAGCGCTTCACATGGAAGGGCCACAAGGGGGACGTGTTGAGGCACATACAGGAGTGTGAGGCATGTCAGAGGAACAAAGGGTAGTTGATTCATCCTGCAGGATTATTACAACCGCTCCCCATCCCCGAGGGGAAATGGGAGAGTATCTCCATGGACTTCATCACAGGGCTCCCCACAATACAAGGCAAGGACTGCATTTATGTAGTGGTCGACCAGTTGACCAAGTATGCCCACTTTTTCGCTATCCCTACCAGATACTTGGCTTCACAGGTTGCAAAGTTGTTCTTTAGCGAGATCTTCCGGTTACACAGGCTTCCTAAGAACATCGTGAGTGACAAGGATAGTAGGTTCATGGGAGGCTTCTGGCAAGAACTCTTCAGGTTGGTTGGTACCGAGCTCACCTCTAGCACGAGTTACAACCCCCAGACAAATGGCCAGACCGAGCGAGTTAATCAGTGGTTGGAGGGGTACCTGAGGAACTACATGACTGGGCAGCAGAGGACTTGGATTCGGTGGTTGCATTTGGGCGAGTATTGCCACAACACCACCCATCACATGTCCATCAGTATAACTCCTATCCGTGCCTTGTATGGTTATGATGCATTATCTTTTGTTGACATTGTTTTTGGAGATAGTCGTGCCCCAAAGGCCAAAGATTGGATCCAAGAGAGCCAAGACACCTCAAGGCTCTCAAGGATAACTTAGTGACAGTGCAGAACCAGCAGAAGGTGCACGCAAATCGGCACCGAACCGAGAAACATTTTGAGGAGGGGGATTTGGTGTACCTTCAGTTACAGTCATACAGGGAGTCCTATTAAAACAGAAGGGGATCGAGAAGCTACAGCCCCGTTTTTATGGGCCATACAAGGTAGTCAGGTGAGCTGGGGATGTGGCCCACGAGCTGGAGCTACCTCCGAGGAGCAGGATTCACAACATATTCCATGTCTCATGCCTTAAAAAGGTGTTGGGACAATAGGTGACAGAGTTACCCCCGTTGGATGATGACGGCCATCTGGTTTTGGAGCCTAAGGCCATTTTGGAGATAAGATAAGATAAGATAATTTTATTAATGTCCAACGAATGACCACAAAGTAGGTCAAAGGGACTCTCGGTTACATAAGGGGTCGTGCCCAATAGGAGAACCAATCGGTCTCCTCAGAAAGACAAATACTGAAAGAAAGATAGGAAATAAAAACGAGGCGGGTTGGGAAGAGCGTATGGAGCTCCGATCCCGGCCACGCCGACTGATCTCTAGACTGCGTCGTAGGATCACTGGTGAAGAAGACCTTGGGGACGCGAATGTGGGAGTCCGATACTCCTAACATCCGAGGTCGAGAGAGGAGAACTGTGGGTAGTTCAGTAAGGTTTGCTGGTTTGAAACAGTGGGTGTTGGTTGCCTTCCATTGTGTTGTCTTCGTGATCTAACGATCCTGGGCCGCCTCTCGGGGAGATGCCTGGCATGGTTCTGCTGTTGGGCCCTCGTAGGCAAGGGGCTTCTCCTCTTAACTGAACGAGGGTTTGTCGATCTGTGTGAGCCGGCTTGATCGGTACTCTCACTGGTTGATCTCTTAACTCCTCGGGCTGAGGCAAGTATGCTGAAGAAAGAGGTGATCTGGTGAGTAGTGTTGGGTCGGACGGGAGGCTGGAGGATATGCTCCCGATGCTTAAGAGTCTCCTGGATATAAAGTGCGACGCATCTCTGGTCCGTGTAGCTGAAGAAGCTGGATAGGGTATGTGGTCCTCTGAATAGACAGTGGTAGCGACCCCTGATCTCATAATATATCGGACAACCGAAGATGAAGTGCCATTCGTTTTCCACCTCTTGTGTATGGCATAGCCGGCAAGTCCTATCAACTCTCTCTATCTGGTGGTCTGTCTCTACCCGAAGCCTATGTGATCCAACTCTGAACTGCCCGAGGGGGATCCGAAGAGCATGCATCCAATGCCGAAGCGTGTACTGGGGGCGAACTATAAGCCCGTCTCTGATACTCAAGAAGTGCTCTGCATAGAAAGCCATCTTTGGGCGCAGGCCCCCCGGGGGGTCAATCCATGTGACCTGGATAAACTGCCTGTAGATGTCTTCCTTAATGATCTTATTTAGTTCCTGCCTGGGGGGGAGTCCTCTGGGGGCGTTCAAGGAATACCGAAAGGGGCAGAGGTGATCTATATGGAGTTCCACTGCCTTGAGGAACTTTGAGACCCTGTATACCAACACTTGGTTTTTCCTGGTTGGGTGCGGTCGATGGCCTCAGAAGAGCAGTAGGCTAGATAAGGGTACATGTCGCGTCCTTTCAATGTGTCTGCGAAGCTCCGAACTCGGTGGAGAAAGGAGACCAGTCTGAAGGCTATCTCGAGGCAGAAGGGCTGTGCACCAAATTCGGCCAGTATGATTTGTTGTGGGATAGTACACTTGCAACGGATAATGCGTCGGAGGAGAAGGGTTTGGACTCTCTCAACTACTGCCCAATCTGACTCAAGCAAGGAAGGGCCCCAAATTTCCGATCCGTACAGGACCGTGGGTCGGATCAAGGTGTCCATAAGGCTCAACTTTGACGAGATGTCCTGGAAGTGATGGCATAAACATTGTCTCTCTAATATGGCTAGAGAGCCATACCCCTTATTGATCCGAGGTTGCAGAGCTGGCCGCATACTGAACCGGGGGCCAGAAAACTGCACTCCCAAATACGTGTAGCTATTGGTAATTTCCACTGTCTCTTCCTTGAAGAGGAACTGGAGATCCTGAGACTTCTTTGTCCCGTTGAAGACTATTACTTTTGTCTTACTCAGGTTCACTGTCAATTTCCGGAGATCACATAATAGTGCTAATGCATCCAGCTGCCTCTGGAGGCCTTCTGGTGATGAGGATAAGAGTGCAATGTCATCTGCAAAGAGTAAGATATAGATCAAAACCTGATGAAGATAGCAACAGTCAGACTCCTGTATGTGTTCCCGCAGAAAAGCTTCGAGCTCATCAATATATATCCCAAAAAGGGTGGGGGAGAGTGGGCACCCCTGCTTAACTCCAATCGTGCTCCGGATGAACTCAGATAGTCCCCCTACAGTGCGAATACGGCCTAGGACAGACTCGTAAAGACGCATAACAGCAGTCAGCCAAGAGTGTGAGGTATTGATGTCTTTGAGTCGCTGTAGAAGATCCTCTCTCGGGACTGAATCAAAAGCCTTCCGGAAGTCCACAAAGCAGCAGTACACCTTCGAGGACCGGTGGCGTGCTTCCTCGATCACAGCACGGAGTGTAAAGATGTGGTCAATGGTCTGGTGATCTGGTCTGAAACCAGCTTGGCCTCTGGCCCTGAGATCTCTTTCTTCGAAATCGCCGGAAAGCTTTCTATGAAGGATAGTGGCATAGAGTTTAGAGAATGTATGACCCACCATTATTGTCCTGTAGTTGTTGGGGTCCGAGGTATCCCCTGACTTATGGATGGGGTATATAATATGGTGGGACCATATGGGGGGGAACCCATCTCGGACTACATGGTTGAAGAGATCTGCCAGGTATCCGACTAAGGGTCGTAGGCCATGTTTGAAAAATTCGGCTTGGAATCCCTCCTCGTCCGCTGCTTTGCTGCTATTCATCGCCCAGATGGCTTCCCTGACATCTTTATCGGTGAACAGGTGGCAAGAGAGGGGAGGAGATGTGATTTGGATCTGGGACTGTCCGGGAATGTCGTAAAGGCGGGAGGTGTGAGAGAACATGGAGACTGGGTCGATATCAGCGGGAGGAGGAGAGCGCCGGGGGAGGATCTTGCCCCAGAATTGCTTGGGGGAATGGGTAAGGAGGGCGGAAAGCTCTCGTCTTTGTTGGGAGATGAACTGTCGTTTTTTGTGGCGGAGGAGGCGACGGTAGTTCTTTTGGATGGCAGAGTATGAGGGAAGGGACTGACGGAAGTCTTGGCGAAGATCCTGGTGGAGGAGTTTACACTCTGTATCGTACCATTGTTCATAGGGGAAGTTCCTATCTTGCGGGAGGTCGAGGTGGTCCGAAAGGAGTGGGGAAAGGATTTAAGCGCCGACTCCCAGATTGCCGAGGAGAGACAGTGGTATTTATCCGAAACAGTCTCGAGACGGGAGAAGTCATTTGTGTCGGGGAGGATTTGTCGGAGTGAGGAGGAGAAAATGTCGGGGTCACCCTTATCAAAACAGAAGATGGTTCTACCCGGGGATCGGGGTGAGGGGTGGGTTGGTCGGGGGGGATCAGACTGAAGGGAAAGTGAAAGCAGTGCGTGGTCGGCTAGGGGGATGGGTGATACGGAGAGATTCCGAATAAAAGGGAGCAGTGTTCGACCGGTTAAGGCGTAATCCACCACACTAGCCCCACCTCCATGAGGCCTACATGTGAAGAAGCGGGATTCTGGGAAGCGCGAGAGGCCATTCAAAATTATCAGCTCATATGATTCGCCCAACTGCAAAAGATGTCTACCGTAGGCTGTGATGGGGCCCAAGGCGTCCTCTGAGATCCTCTGCAAGCCTGCTGAAGCCAGGTCCACACCCCTAGTGCAGAACACATCCTCGGATCGGTCATGGAGTGGGACCTGATGCTCCTTGGTACGGGCATTGAAGTCCCCCATGATGATGATTTCTCCATCAGTTGAGTATTTAGTGACGTCTGGGTATATGTTGGTGAAGGGGTCCCTTTCTACATCGTCGTGCATGGCAAACGAAGATGTGGTTGGGGGGAAGTAACAAACTGCAATAAAGATATCCCTCAGGGGTGGGGCTCCAGTTCTGATTCAGATCCACATGTACCTGGCGTACTCATCTGTATTTACCACTGTGACTCTATCTCTGAGCTCGTCTTTGACTAGGCACGCTACTCCCCCTGACCCTCTGACCCCCCCTGAGCTCCTTGTTTCCTGTCTACATACTGAATGCCATTGGTACCCCGTTATGTCTGGGAGAGGCCGAACTGGGCTCTCGTGGGTCTCTGTTACTAGGAGGATATCTGCTGACTCAAGGGCGTCGTATAGTAGCCCAGGTGAAGACCAAAAAGACCCATTTCCGTTCCAGCAGTGAATTGAAATCCCTGTTGTTCGACTCCTCCCCAGGCGGGCTCGTCATTTGGAACTGTCTGCTCGAGGTGTCCATCCTGGGGGGAAGTAGTCTCGAATGATCGCGCGAAGGTTCCTTATGACTGCCCATTTGCCCGCTTGTCTTGCTGCAGCCACTTGTTCCCTAGCCTGTTTAAGTTCAGCCACCTGTGCCCGAGTGAGATCCTCATCTAGGAATATCCTGTGTGGAAGATCAAAAAGCTTTCGTTTAGCTCGAAGAGCCTGTAGATGATCTGTGGTATTATGGAATCGGATAAATAAGGTGGAGTCCTGTCCTAGCCAAGCTATATCTATATCTGATATCAGATATGTCGAGGGTGTCTCTCAAGAAACATGTGGCCACCTCCATCGGATCTGCTGAAGATAAAGGGAGAGGGAGACCTCTCACTTTGAGGTTTATCTCTCTCGCTCTACGGGATCGTTCTTCCACGAGTTTGGCCTGTGCAACTTCCTCTACTGCTGTGATAGGAGAGGGTTTGTCTTTCCCCCGAACCACCTGTGCCCATGAGTTGATGTGTGTTTCTGTCTCCTGTCTGAGGGAGACCTGTTGGGATATAATCTCCTCCTGCTTGTTCCTGATCTCCTGGATTTCTGCATGCAAAGTTGTCTCTGTGGGGTCTTCTTGCACTGATTTTCGAAGGGACAAGCTTTCTCCTTCCACGAAGGAAATTCTGTCATTTAGTGTGTTTACCTCGGCCCGGAGCTTGTCATTCTCGGTTTCAAGGGAATCTACCCGACGCAATAATTGTTTGATTTGAGATGTCCAGAAGGCGAAGTCTGAATCCATGGTAATGTCTCTGGGGCTATAGGTCTCTTCCGGTTGGTTGAGGCACTGGTGGAGGTAACGGGAAGGTCCTCTGTTATTGAAACTGAGGTGGGTTTCGTGCTCAGATTTCGTGTGCGGGGAACCCATAGTTACCTGGCCATTTTAATCGACGAGCGGGGTTGTTGGTCACAAGGGTTCACACGGGCCGAGGTAAGGGTTTCACGGAATGGGCCGCGGAGCAGAGACGAGGGTAGTCAGAACAGAGATGGGCCGACAGAGCAGAGACGAGCCGCAGAACAGAGACAGACGAGGGCCGATGGAGAGAAAACGTGCCGCGGAGTATAGACGAGGGCCGACGGACGCGGGCAGACCAGAAACGGGCCGCGGAAGAAAGCTCGGGACGAGGGTAGACGGGCCGCAGAGAGACGACGCCACGATAAGGGACGGGCCGCGAGCAACGACGCCGCGACGAGGGTAGACGGGCCGCAGAGGAACGACGCCGTGAGTAGGGACGGGCCGCGAGCAGGGAACACCGCGACGAGGGTAGACGGGTCGCAGAGGAACGACGCCGCGAGTAGGAACGAGCCGCAGAGGAAGTTGAGGAGCAAGACCATCAGGGAGTTCTTGGTACGCTGGAAGAACCTGTCAGATAAGGATGCCACCTAGGAGGGTGAGCATTAGTTTGGAGCACCTAGCTCTGAAGTTGCTTGAGGGAAAGCAACATTTGGGGGGGGGGAGGATTGTCATGTCCCTTTCCAAAAGAATTTGAAACAGGTTTTGTCTCTCCACAATTTTGTACAAATTTTGCTAAGGAAAAGGACCCCAGCAGTTTCGACTTAAGAACTTAGGAGAAATGAGGCCGGATTAATTTGCTAGTGGAAGGTGGGGGGCACCCATGTGGGAAAACGCATTGAGCAATTCGAATTACCTTGGAGGGAATTCGTATGGTTGTTGGAGGGGCCCACATGAGGCAAAGGGAAGCCCACGAAGTCATGAGGAAGAGCTCCTCACTTCGGCATCATTCATTCTTACATATCGAAAATCACTTGACTGTTTGCTCGAGCTGCTTAGCCGAGTCAACTAGCTTTTTAGCCACGAATCTCTCAAGCGGGAGATTCAACCTTACCTTTGGGGGACTACAAGTGCCACCCTAGAAAGGTAGTTTCATAGCATCTTGAGGAGCACCAGGGAGTATTCACAGCCAACACATTCAGCCACCATCTAGCAGTTCATATTTCTAGGCCAGCAGAGAAGGGAACACGCAGTTGTGGATAGAGCTTCATTGGGCCAGCACTAGCCGGAGGAACTTGGGGAGTTGAAGGACATTAGGAGGTCAGCACTTGGGAGGAGTTTTGGAGCAGGTGGGTGCAGCAAATAGGCAGTTCGAAACCCCACCTTCGAGGACAGCATGGAGGGTCAGTCTGGGCATCACGTGGGTCTTGAGGGAAAGAGCCACAGCACCAGAATCACAATTGGGAAAGAAGGAAATTCATAGGAGGTCGCATCCCAATGATTTGGGGTATTTTTGGGGACATTTCCCAGCTTCATTCAGGCAGGCCGAGTTTGCCAATTTCAGCAAAGGATGGGCTCCTTAGGGGTCGAATATCAAAATTCTGAATTAGGCCAAACACTTCCTGGGTTTTGGTGGGTTTTTGCTGAGGATCCGGGAGATGAAGTTTTATAATTTTCTGAGCACAGGAAGCAGTGATTCCAGCCTTCTTGTTCCAGCAGACAGCACAATTTCTGGGCAACACAGATCAGTTCTAGCGCAGCAGTTGGGCAGCACTCAAATCAGAATTTCCTCCCCTGGGTTTTGTAACGCTTGTCCTTAGAGACAAGCCCAGGTGCACCACTCCATTCACTGTTGTATTTTCCCTTGATGATTTAATAAATGGCTCAGCGGTTCTCTATTTCCAGCGTTTTCATGGGTGTATGATGTGTATTTCGCATTTCTGATTGCTGGATTGTTTGTTTGCTTTGTTTATCATTAAATTTCCTATTTAGGAACATTACATCAACTCTGGTCAATGCTCTGAAATCAGTGACCTGTTCTGAACAGAAAATCTCGGCCTCCTGCCACACATGCGAAGTAGAGAGAGAGAGGGAGCTGCCACACGTGCGAAGAAGAGAGATGCCTCCAAACGTTGTATGACTCAATCAAGAGAGAGAGGAAGATGTGATGAGATGATGTCCAAATGAGGAAAAGGTCTCTCCTATTTATACACTTCGTTGAGGGTGAAAAGACACATCTGTTGGGCTTCACAAGCCTACATTTGACTAGAGCCGACCTTGACAATTTTCCATAGGAGAAATAAATTCATAATTCCATTTCTTCTTGTCAGAATGATATGATCTTTATATCAAAATTGTACCTCTTCGAAAGAGAAATCCAATGCAATAATCATCTCCATCATATGAGTTGTCTTAAGGTGGAATTTGGTCCTAGTTGCCAATTTTAACAGACCGGGCTGTGATTATTATTGTACAGTGAAATAAACAGATTCTAAATCTTTAGTTTTAACTTTGTCCAAAAGATGAAGGTTGAAAAAATGTTCAATGGAAAAGGAAAACTGCAGGAGAAGAGGAACTAAAATGGACTAATTCGATGGAAAGGAAAAGGTGCAGGAGAAGAGGAACTAAAATGGACTAATGGCAAGCTGCTTAAGCAACTTATTCTTGCTCAGTTGATTCTTGAAAAAGCCTATTAAGGCCAATGCCAGCTGTAATATAATCTCAAAATGACAACTTACCAATAATACCTATGTTTTTCAATGATATTTACAGGCAAACAGATAAGATAATTTTAATGCCCAATAGATGACCATAAATAGGTCAACGGGACAGCTAAGTACATCAGTAAGAGAAAATCTAGAAAAAACAAAACAGATTGTGCATTTTTAAAACATAGAAGTAAATGACAACAATGTTTATATCCAACCAATCCAAAATTAATAAGGATTTCTCAACAAAAAATACTTAAAAGACACTAAAGACTATCCATACATGAATTTTAATGTGCAGTCAGTTACCTGAATCAACTGACCATTCTCATCCCTTTCAAGCATTAGATCAATATCAGCTTCAGCAATTGTCGTTCCATAAAATCCACTTCGTTTTGTTACTGAATGACCCGACCATCTACCTAACAATGCATTTATTCTTTCTTCATTGTTCTGCTACCAAGACATGTGGAACCATTAGTGGATAGATCACAAAAACTTGTGCCATTCTCCTAGCAAGGAAACCAATGTCAGTGATAAAATGATAACATACATCTTGATTAGCTGTCTAAAAAGGCATCGCCAGTTGAAGAGCCAATGTTGTTATTCATTAGGGAGCTCAAACATGTTTCTCAAATATACATATACATAAACGGATGGATAATAAGTAGAATGGTTTCAAAAAGCTGAACAAGATTAAGGACTGACCCCACCGAAAAGGCGATGCCCAACTCCCCACAAGAATAGGAGGAAGCATAAGCCTTTATACATGAAGAGAAACCCCTAGAGATTATAAAGGAAAAAATATTTGCAAAAGGAAGAATACGTGCACGATCAAAAGGTAGGCACTACTCTAGATCCTAGAAAGAATGAAATTGAAACAAAGCAGAAGATAACTGTGAATGTTGAAAAGGTCAGAAGGTTTTGAGGATTAGCTAACTTCCATGTGAGAATTCTCTTTTATTTATCTAAGACTGTTGGACCTCTAACGGATGTATTGAGGAAATCAATATTCCACTGGACAGAAAAACATCTAGCAAATGTTATTGGCTCAAATGAAAATTAATCAGAGCTCATGTCCTAAATCATTTTAATTTTTCAGTTGTTTTCTACTGCACATTAACGTAGAATGTTGAAGCAAAGTGGTGTTTTGAAATTAGATTGAAAACCCAACAGATTATGATGCATTAGTTGCTCAACGAACTAGTGAACTTGATGGGAGAACCATAGAATCTACTACTGGCAACTCCTTTCAAAAATTAGAACCGAAAAAAAAAAAAAAACAAAAACAAAAACAAAAAAAATTCACAATATGAAGTGGAAACACCGTCGTATAGCCTGGAAACTCGTTTCCAAGCCATACGATATGCATTTCCGTTTCGTTTCCTAGCTGGAAAAAGACCCGGGGGCAACGTTTCCTGAAACATATATATATATATATATATATATATATATTAGGACATTTAAGAAATATGGCAATCATAAAGCATACATGATACATTCTAATTTATTACATTGATTAAATTGTCCAATGTCAATGCATAAAACTATAAGTCTCTAAATTTACATCACATTTACTCATGAATGATCACATAATGAAAATAGTAATATCCAAAATCAACCACGAGAAATTTCTAATTTCTTGTCTCGTGCTTGATTGGATTGATTGGAGTCTCCTCCTGCATAGTCGAACAACCTTAGCGCTCTTGATTAAATACAAGTTCCATACCCTAGTACCCTAGTTGCTCTTGATTATTGGGAGTCTCCCCTGCACAGAGGGCTTGGTTCTCTTAATTAAATACAAGTTCCATACCCTAGTACATGACAAAATTCAAAGGAAACATTGCAATCTCCCCAATCCTGAAATCCTGAAAAACAGAAAGTCTACTGGATTTTGAGTGAGATCTAAAATTCTACTTTCTCCATATGAAATCCAATGAGGGTGAAACCACTCTCAAACATCCCAAGTCATTTCATGGTAATGTTAAAAATTTAAATAAAAGGATGAAAATGAAAGATAAAGGAGAATCTCACTTTTACTTACCATGAACTACATATCAACACTAGGGCAATAGGCTTGAACATTAGACTACCCCACTCAAAAAAAATTGTTTCCAATCTTCAATAGCTCCCTATATCACTCCTAAATTGGCAGGGAGAAAAAATTAAAAAAAATAAATAAAAAATGAAAAATCTAAAAAAAACTGGAAAAAAAAAGTCACTTTATCTCTGAAACGTGGTTGTATGACCTAGAAACGTGTTTTAGGCCGTACTGGACCACGTTTCCCACACGTGAAACGTGGCAATATAGCCTGAAATGCATTTCCAGGCCGTACCAAATGCATTTCCGTGTTTTTGTTTCGTTTCAACCCAGAAACACCCTTATGACCAGCGCTTCTTGCAACATAGCTTTCAAGAAAGAATCAATTATAGAAAAGTATCATCAAGATTTAATAGTTGGCTTCATCTTAGAGGGATGAGCTAAATGCAATAGGTTTGGCTATATTGGAAGTAATGCTTCCATGTCATATGTAGTTGTCATTAGGAGTTACGAGGAGTCAGTCTAGAAGTCGTTGTTTCCAATGTATGAGTTGGAGTCATTATCTAGAAGTGTTGAAGTCAGTGTATTATGTCTTATATAGTTGTAACTACCATGATCAATAATATATTGAAGTGTGATTTGTTTTGTGCAATCAATTGCTCTTTGATCCCTCTTTAGCCAGGAAGATGAGAAAACATGGAGTTATATTGCTCTATAATTAGATTATTTTAGCATTATCTTAGACTGCATTTGTTTTTTTTCATATTGTTCAGGTGAAAGTTCCTGTGTGTAGATTTAGAGTCCAAAGAAAAGATTTGAGTTTTGCGTGTGTAAAAGAGACAAAAAGAAATGGGGCGGAGCTTGTTTGAATTCGTTTTCGAATTACCAAATCATGCAAAATAAGAATGTCGGCTTCTCCTATTATTTGGATGTGTTGGAGCCGCTAGGAGCTTGTGTTTTGTTTGTAGATCTGTATGCAACAAGCAATGAATGTAGTTAATGCAGAAAAATCTTGCAATGGTTCTACACAAGATATAATAGAAAAAAATCAAATCGAGTTTCTGTTGCAAGCAGATTGACAGAAGAAATGGTACTACGGTGCGTTAACTATCTATGGTTTGATCTCAAACGTGGCAAGATCATCCCTACAGAGGAGCATTTGATTGTCAAACTCCATTTCGGCAACACTTTTGTCTGCGGGATCTAGTATGAAACGACTTACATCGAAAGCCTCACTATCTTCGACGTCGAACTCATTGTTGCTGCACGATTTGATGCACGCCCTCTTCAAGGTCACCAGAAATTGGTTGTTTATGGATGGATATGCGTTGTGCGTGGAATTAAAGTTTCTTAGCGGATTTTTGAATGAGGAAGCATGCTGGTTCAACAAAAAAAAATTGTGATCAGATCTAACTAAACCAGAACCTGAGTTACTCCCTCTGATCCACGGTAGAAAGAAAGCGTTGTCATAATTGTATGGTGTAGACCCACAGGTTTGATCCAAAGCAAATTCAAGTTGTAGAGGCTATGCAACACATAAGATGATTTCTAAGGACCAAAAGTTTCTATGGAAAAGAAATATGGCAGTTGGTTGATTCAAGCATAATTCTAGAGATCAAGCCCAAAAGGGATGCAGATATGATAGTAAACACGAGTACTTAGAGTCATTGTGTGGTGTGGGTTGTAAAATTATTATTATTAAAAAAAAAGGAGTGTGCAAGATGGTGTTGGTGTTTGTGTTTTTATTAGTTATTAAAAGGGTTGGTGGTTCTTAAACTAGAAGCCCCAGTGTCTGAAACTCAATTCTTGTGTGTTTTTATTGGTTATAAAAAGGGTTGGTGGTTCTTAACTAGAAGCCCCGGTGTCCGAAACACATTCAGTATCCATACCTCCATCCTAGCAACTGACGGATAGCCGAAAGCGAAATATCTGACAAATGGTGGTTGGTCCATAGGATGGTTCATTACTTGATAGTTCTCATCACGGAAGCCCCGACGAGCCGAGGTGTCAATATTGTTGACCTTGCAAATTTCATCAATGATGGTCAGAGACGGTTATGTTTTAAATGGAGGTCAAGTAACAGCTCGAAGATGTGGTGGTGAAAGAGCGGAGTTTGCGAGATTCCAAAGTGGATACGAGTGTTGATGAAGACCAGTCAGACAAATATCATATTGTTGTTGTAATGTGTGTTCAA
Source organism: Pinus taeda (assembly GCA_000404065.3). Lineage (NCBI taxonomy): Eukaryota > Viridiplantae > Streptophyta > Pinopsida > Pinales > Pinaceae > Pinus > Pinus taeda. The sequence goes on along the minus strand of APFE030727016.1, from coordinate 72,184 downwards.
TGTAAGCATTAAGGGAGGGCGTTGGAAGTAATGCTTCCATGTAATGTGTAGTTGTCATTAGGAGTTACGAGGAGTCAGTCTAGAAGTCGTTTCCAATGTATGAGTTGGATTCATTATCTAGAGGTGTCAAAGTCAGTGTATTATGTCTTATATAATTGTAACTGTCGTGATCAATAATATATTGAAGTGTGATTTGATGTGTGCAATTAATTGCTCTTTGATCTCTCTTTAATTTCTAATAGGCTATACTTTGAATGAAATTCTGCACTAGTGAGAAGGACGTATATTTATGGGCAAACAGTGAGAATGGACAGATGATAGAGAAAATGAATTGTTGAACAATTTTTGTCATGAATCCCAAGATATATTCTATACATATGGTGTAGTTATTAGTTGGTTATATACACTGGAAAGTCGGGATGGCACACTAGCTTACATTTGTTCATTTCCACCCAACCCAAGAGTTTTGAACCAGCCAAATGCATTCATAATGACGAGAATAAGATTGCCTCCACATTGTCGCAATAAAAAGCTCCTACACCCTTTCCTTTCTCAATCACATGAATTGCCACTGGAACAATCTAAGTCATCTAGTTCGAGTTCATATTCGAGTTCGACAAGCCTGAAATTTGACCAAAAAAATCGACATTCTAAATTTTGGCGATACAATTTGGCATTAATTCGACAACCTGTAATTTTAAAAAATGGATTAATAAAATTCACTAAATATAATAAAAATTTAAAGATAAATAACAGAAATAGATTAAAGAATATAGAAAAATATATAAATATGATAAATAAAGATATGACTTATAGTAAATAAGATAATATATACCTAAGATAAACAAATACGAATAGATGTATAGATATCCTTAGAAAAATAAAAATATATTAATATATATATTTTATAAAGAAAGATAGACCATATGCCAAGCAAACCATGAAGTGATGTCGACCTCCAACAGAGTTGAGAGTCAACTAAGCATTATTGGAAAAAGGAATTAAATCCACGAGTTGAATTTGACCGAACTTGAACAAACTCCTGTGAATTTATTCAGCAATCAATTCTTTTCTGAATTCCACATTTAATTCTAAACAAGAATGAATTTATTTGGATTAGCTTGAAGTTCAGCGCACTTCGAACTTTTTCTTTTCAGCAGAAAAAAACGCTGGCTTTATATTAGCGCACTTCAACTTGAAGCTTCAAGTTTGCCAAACCCGGTGACTTAAGGTTGATGATGAGAAAAATATTGTTGCAAATTGAGAGAGGTGGACAGAGAAACTAAAACATCGGAAGAGAATCTTCAAAACAAAATGCAAAAGAGGAGGTAAGTGCTGTAATTTGGTTATTCATGGGGTAGCTCAGAAAATTTCGTGTCTACTGAAGTTGTTCAGATATTTAAATGTACACCTCATCTAGATGTATTTAGGGTGTCATAGTTACAAGAGGGGCATTGAGTCAGAATAGTGCTTGATTAATTTTAATATTGGTAAATGTAGTTACAGTTTTATGTGATGTTTTTTCCATGGAGCCCTTTTTTTCAGATGAAAAAAATGCTGGATTCTATTATATGAAAGAAAACCAGTACATCAGTCCACAATACAGATTCAATATAAAACTGTTTGCTAGTCTTCAGACTTCATGGAATCCTATGTTGGCAAGGCCATGGCAGTTTGATAGGAGAGTTATGCAGATATCTACTAGTTGGAAAGAGATGAGATGAAATTTAACTTAGACCCTTTGTTAAAATTGGCAACTATGGGCCAAATTCCACCTTGGGGCAGCTCATTTGATGGATGAGATGAAATTTAACTTGACCCTTTGTTAAAATTGGCAACTATGGGCCAAATTCCACCTCGGGGCAGCTCATTTGATGGATGAGATGAAATTTAACTTAGACCCTTTGTTAAAATTGGCAACTATGGGCCAAATTCCACCTTGGGGCAGCTCATTTGATGGAGATGATGATTGCATTGGATTCCTCTTTTCGAGAGGTCCAAGATTGATATAAAGATCAGCGCATTCGGACAAGCAGAAGTGTCATTTTGAATTTACGCCCACAAATGTGCAAATTGTTCAAGTCAGCCTCATCATCATGTAGGCTCAAGAAGCCCAATGGTTGTCTCTTCGCCCACAATGAATTGTATAAATACAAGAGACCCCATTCCTCATTTGGCACATTCATCAATCACACATTCTTCTTTTTCTTTATCTGATTGGTTCACACAACATTGGGCAGCCTCTCTCTCTCACACATGTGGCAAGGAGGACGAATTTTCTGAGCAGAAATTGCAGGCCAATTTCAGACTTCAGGGACAGGTTTGACCAGCGTTGACCGAGGTATTTTTCACGGAGTTTGACTTCGGTTTTTAGGTCAAAAGTTCAATTTTCTCAGGCCACATTACTGGGCACAAAAACCAAGAATTTCTGAGCTGGTTGACCTGCGTTGACTTTAGGGTTGACTGTTGTTTGACCACAGAACATTACAGCATTTTTCTCTCCTTTGACCAAGTTTGACTGAGCTGTTTTGGGCTGAATTTGACCTCCTGATCAGGCCGAGTTTGACCAAGGAAGACAGCTGCTTCAAGGAAGAATTGCTGCTGTTTTGACTCACATTGACTTTCTGGTTAGGGCTGAAGTTTGACTGCAGTGGATTGCAGAAATGTACAAGGTTGTTTTGACTGTGTATTGGGCAAGTCAATTTGACTTTTCTACTCTCTCTCTGCTGAACTTTTGATTTAATAATAAGAAGAATTGATCAAAGGGTTTTCCCCACATTGGTGTTTTCCCCTGGCATCCGCCAAATCTGGTGTCCTCTTTTCTTGGCTTGTCTGATGCAGTTTGTTTTATGTTCTATTTGCTTTTACTGTCAATGTGATTATTGTGATTGATATTGTAAATTGGAAATTGTTATTGGGCTGCTAAGGAACATTGAAGTAAATTGTGCTAAGCATAGAACATACCATTGTTAACTAAAATTAACATGGTATCAAAGCCCAGGTACAAAGCCCAAGCAAGAGTGAGAAAATCAATCATTAAGGAAGGTTGTTGGACAAGAATATTGGTCTAGCTTCAATGACGACTACATCATTCTTCAAATCTGAGGACAAGCCCAAGGACAAATCCAACTATCATGCATGGAAGATGTGATCCGGATTTAAATAGGAACGCAATAGATTACAGAGATAACCATAAATACAGAGATGCGATAACCATAAATAAAGAGATGCAGCGGAAATAACACTTTATTTCATTAATGGAAAATACCGAAATATGCTTACAACCAGAATGGGAAATAACCAGCTAGGACGATGGTAGCTTATCTCTGAGAAGAGATGTGCGGCTACATGTCTCTGAACTGTTCCGAACTTGTGTTACAATGAGGCTCGAAGGCCTATTTATTATTGAGAAACAATGGAAAACCCTTCACATTCCAAAGCCGACCCTTAGAAGATGAAACGCCAAATTGTGGGCCCCGTTTTGGGTAAATTGGTACATCAATTTCCCGGAGTCGTAACTTTGGCATACGATCTCCGTTTGACGCGTATGATAGCTCGTTAGAAAGATCTATCCGAGAACTACCATTGTTGGAACGGGCAACACGAGTCCATGGTTCCCCAAAAAACGTCGTTTAGGGCCTCAAAACGGCTCCGGAAGTTCAGGACCCGAAAAACTGCTAAAAATAGTAACTTGTGCTACAATTAAGGAAACTGAAAATGCTGAAAGAGACAATGATGGGGGTCCAGATGGACTTGGCAGGTGGCCACCAATATCCACCTGGATCAACCAAGCATCTATTGTCGAGATGGATGGCACGATTTGTGATCAATTTGTTTCTATTTTGATTAACCCTGGATCTAATTATAGTTATGTAAGTCTTGACCTGGTAGATAATTTTGGTTTGAATAAAGAAGTGCATACATAATCTTGGTTAGTGTAGTTGGATATAGGTACAAAGAAGAGATTTCATCATTGGGTAAGAGCTTGTGCATTCGAGTTAAATTGTATGCCTACCTCAGCACATTTGAATGTACTATCGTTGGGATCATATAATATTCTTTTGGGTATGGGGTGGTTGTGCCTTCACATGGCTAAGGTGGACTATTATGACAAATCTATTGAGTGTTTGGATGACAATGGAGAACAAAGAATCTTGAAGGGTAAGAAGAAGGCCACATCAGTTAGAATGGTGACAGCTATGCAGACAAATCGCAGTTGTAGAAAATGGTGTGTGTTATTTGCAGTACATATTTCAAGTGATAAAGGTAATGATGTTCAGGATGTAGAGGTGTTGAGAAGGTACCCAATCTTGTAGCAATTTCAGGATGTATTTCCCGCAAATATTTCAAAGTTTTCACCTCATAGGGAAGTGGACTTTTATATTGATTTGGTACTAGGGGCAACACCAACATCAAAGGAACCATACAATATGAGCACATCAGAGCTATTACAGTTTAAGTTGAAGTTGAAGGAAATGCTTGATAAGGGATACATCAGGCCAAGTGTATCACTTTTGGGTGCACCAGTGTTGTTTATGAAGAAGAAGGATGGTACTCTCAACTTATGTATTCATTACAGGAAGTTGAACAAGGTAACCATTAAGAACAAGTATTTGTTGTCAAGGATTGATGACTTGTTTGACCAATTGAAGGGAGCAAAATTGTTCTTGAAGATTGATCTAAGATCAAGATATCATCATGTACACAATAAGGAAGAAGACATCTACAAGACTGCTTTCTAGACCAGGTATCGACATTATGAGTTTGTTGTAGTTCCATTTGGTTTAACTAACGCTCCAACTACTTTCATGTGCTTGATGAATACTGTTTAATTTTCTTATCTGTACAAGTTTGTTATTGTATTCATAGATGATATATTCATATATTCTAAGAATGAATAATAGCATGTTGAGAACTTAGCAATAGTGTTGAGATTGCTAGGAGAGCATCAGTTGTATGCCAAGCTTAAAAAATGTAGTTTCTTTAAGACAAAGGTACATTACTTGGGACATGTTGTTTCCAAGGAAGGTATAGAAGTAGAACCGAAGAAGATAAGAGTTATCATGCAGTGGGAAGTTCCTAGAAATGTAGATGAGGTAAGGACATTCATGGGGTTAGCAGGTTCCTATAGGAGGTTCATCAACCACTTATCACACATTGCATATCCTATTAAATCATTTCAAAAGAAATGTAAAAATTTTGAATGGATAGAGGAATGTGTAGCAAGTTTTGATAAATTGAAGCAGTTGTTGAAAAATGCTATAGTCTTAAAGATTGAAGATCCATATAAAGAGTTCATGGTATGTACAGATGCCTGCAAGAGAGGACTTGGTGGATTCTTAATGCAGGAGGGATAGGTAGTGTGATATGATTCATAGAAATTGAATGAGCATGAGCATAATTATCTGACACGTGATCTTGAGTTGGTAGGGAACATCCCTGCATTTAAGATGTGGAGACATTATTTTCTTGGCATGAGGTTAGTATTGATGAGCGATCATAGTGGATTGAGTTATCTGTTTGACCAACCAAATCTGAATTATAGGTAAACTAGATGGTTGGCCACGATTAGCGAGTTTGACTTTGAGATCTAGCATACTAAGAGAAAGGAAAATAGGGTTGCATATGCTCTTAGCAGGAGAGTGCAGGTGAATCATACAAAAGCTATGAATTCTTATGGGACAAACTTACAAGATCATATTTTACAGGAGGGGCAATAAGATGACAAATATATGGAACTTAGGCATAGGTTACAGTAGGGTACAAGTGATTAGAATGTGGGCTATCATCTCACAACAGATGATTTGGTGAGATTTAAGGAAAGGATCTATGTGCCGAATGACAGTGATCTCAAGAAGACTATCTTGTAAGAATTCCATGCAAAACTATTTTCATGGCACCCAGGATACCAAAAGACATTGATAGTGGTGAAAATGTTTTGTTATTGGCCGAATCTGAAAAAGGAAGTGGTAGATGTTTTGGCCATATGCTTATATTTTCAATAAATAAAATCAGAATGTAAGCATCCCAATGGATTAATAGAGCGGATTTTGATTCCAGAGTGGAAATGGGAGGTCATTTCCATGGATTTCATCACAGGTTTGTCGATGACATCTAGATAGCATGATTCCATCATGGTTGTGGTGGAAAAGTTGACAAATATAACGCACTTCATTCCATTGAAGTCTACCTATTCAGCTAGTGATGTAGCACAAGTTTTTATCAGAGATGTAGTGAGGTTACATGGTGTTCCAAGGAAGATTTTGTTAGACAAGGATACTAAGTTCACTTCTAGATTATGGAAATAATTATTTACAGGTTTGGGTATGAAATTATCCTTTATCATAACTTATCATCCGCAGATAGATGGACAGACAGAGAGGGTCAACAAGATATTGAAGGACATGTTGAGGATGTATGTGATCCATTGGCAAAGGAGATGGGAGGAGTACCTTCTGTTGGATAAGTTTTCTTACAACAATGGGTATCAAGAGTCACTAAGGACAAGTCTATTTGAGGCACTCTATGGGCTGAGTTGTAATACTCCCATTAGTTGGAGTGATCTAGTGAACACGATGTTGATAGGGTTGGACATGTCAGCAAAGATGGAAAAGGAAATGTAGGTAATTAAGAATAATATGAAGGAAACATAAGATAGATAAAGAATTTATGTGAATCAGAACATGTTGTTTAGGGAGTTTCAGGTTGGGGAACATGTGTACTTGTGCATCAATCCTAAGAAGATATCCTTGAGGATTGGATCATGTGCAAAGTTGGCACCTTGATTTTGTTAACCTTTAAAGATTCTTGAAAGGATTGGACTAGCAGCCTATCGAATTGCACTACCTCTGATAGTGAAATTCCATGATGTTTTCCATGTGTCATTTATTAAGAAGTATGTTAAATATGTTGATCATGTGATTAACTGGTCTATATTGCAGGTGGATCTAGATGGAGAATTCCAGCCGAAACCTTAGTGTATTTTGCAGAGAAATATCCTCATGCTCTAAAACCAAGAAATCTACTAGGTTAAAGTGTAATGGAAGCACTTTTGTCCTGATGAAGCTACTTGGGAGATAGTGGATCAGATGCAGCCTCTCTATCCTTCTCTTCGCTAGTTGATTGAATGTTTTTAACATATGTTTGGTGTGATGTTTTGAGGTGTGTGTGTGTGTGTATATATATATGGATGTAAATATTTCCATGAGTTATTTTATAAAGCTCCAATAAGTGGTATGGGTGTCATATCGTTATGGTTATCATGTTGTTATGTTCCTCAAGTTGGTTTGCTTCTCAGAAGGATGATCATTGTAAATACTACATTGAGCTAAGTTATAAAGCTCCATGGGAAGTAGGTTTTTCTTACAACATTCTTGTTGGTTGTAGGTGTCATTAAACACCGAGGATAGTGTTCCCCTAAGGGGAAGGGTTTTGTAACAACCTTGGTCAAAATTCCATGTAATAAATTCATTAAAGACAAAATAATAATCAAGGTCATGGGACACTTATTCCAAGTTGAATGTTGGGAAAAACGTCCTAGTGTGGGTGTTCACTTGGTTTATTATGGCTAAGGAAATTGGCAAAGGCAAAGGCAAAGGTTTTGGAAAGGAAAGAGGCAATAATTGGAATTTTATTTATGAAAATAATGGAAATTAGGAGAAAACGAAGGTGAAAGGTCATAGGTTTCATGTGAGGAGGAAAATGAAGATAAATAATGGAAAATGAATAAAAGATAGACCTCAATGATAAAAAGGATTTTGAGGATCAGTTCATGGATTTTTGACTGTTAATCTTTTTTTTTCAATTTAGTTTTGGAGCTCTTTCTCTCTCTCTAATACTCTTGGACATTGAGAGTATTCTTGTAGCACTCCAACATTAAGAAGTAAAAGGAAGGACAAGAAAGAAATAGGAAGCAAGGATCAAGAAAGGAAGAGCGGGATTCAACTGGCTACAACAAGATTAATTGCAGGTATTGAGTTGCATGTATGATTTCCTTGTTAGTTTTGGCATGCATAGTACATGCATGTGTGTTTTTGGTTCTCTTGTTGTCTTTGGCATGGTTTTTTCCAGGTATGAAAGTGGCTTCTAGCCTTTCCTTGCCATTTTCGGATAGCCATGGTGTGATATTGTTCTGTTGTTTTGGTTGAGTTGGATTGTCAGATGGTTTCGAAACGGAGTGGGGTGGTCTCAGGGGAGAAAAACAAGGCCTAGTAATCCCTGGACTAGTGAAGGTGGGATTACGATAAATCTTGATTTTGTATGCACTTGGTAGGCCTAGGAATCCTTGACGAGTGAATGGAAGGATACACAGTAAATCATAGAGGGTGGAGCCTCCTTGGGCCTAGGAATCCTCGACTGGTGAATGGCAAGATACAGTAAAGCGTAGAGGTGGATATAGAAAAATTCCTCATGGTTTAGGTGGAGAGATCGGAAGACATCCATGCTTGTTTAGGATCGAGTGATCTGGTGGGATTGTGATAAAGTCTTGTTATACAAGATTTACGATTGTGAACAAAAGTATCTCCCTTAGTTTGGTGGATAACCTATAACAATAGAGAGATAAGGAACCTAATGCGTTTCCTTAAAGTAAATAGATGATGGGTGAGCCCTACCTGGAATCTATTGCACACTTTTCTCCTTCTTTATCTTGGAAGCTCCAATTCTAGCTTCAAATGCCAAAATTAGAACCTATACAATCAGATAATACAAGCCAAGAAACTACACGATCTATATAGTATCATTTAAGTACTTCATTCAATAGATCAACATATTATTGAAATATATGAAATAAAAACATCACATATAGGAAAACAGTGAATTCTTTGCATTAATATAAATGGAAGGAGATTACAACCATAAGTAGTAGTTGATCTCATACAAAATCTCCTCCAAGTTGTTGATTTGTCCTTTCCTTGTCCAATCACCCTAAATGCATGAGATAATATCCACTCACTACAATAGCATAACGGCAGAATCACTCTCCAAAATCTAACCCCCAGCCACATAGAATGCTGGAAAGATATCAAGAAGTAGGGTAAGTTGGGAGTTCTTATCCAATTACCAATCTAAGATTTGAGATCCACCTTTGATGGAGGAATAGGATCAAAGGATAAGTGATGAAAACTCAAAAGTAGGGAAGGATAGGATCTGAATGTTTTATCGAGGGTAAGTAGTTAAAACAACTTCTGGAAATTCCTAGAACGAGAAGCTTCTAGAATCTCGATCATTCTCCTAGATTTCTAGAACCAACACAGGTAAAAAGGGGAAAAACCTGTTGGTGACCAACGCAGGGCACAATGGAGAAACATATAGTTGATCACACCCAAGTAGGAATGCAAGGAGCATTGTTCCTAAAACTGGCTCAAATGATGTAGTTTAGGGATAAATGATTTGGATCTTGGGGGGAGGCTCCCAAGATCTAAAAAATTGAAATGGATCTTGGGGGGGAGAGGCCCCTGAGATATGAAAAATTGCAATGCCAGAAATAAAAGGAGAATACACAATAACAAAATGAAAATTTATTTTTTTTACTATAACAGATAATAATTGTGAAGGCTACACTGTGGTGTACAATCTGTTCTTTTACAAAATGTGACTTGTTACTTATAGCTATTTTTGGTTACAATACCACAAGTAAATTCCATGGGTCAGTAAATACCATGGGTGAATGAATACCATTGGTTGATGTCACATACAATACCATGGGCGAATGAATATCATTGGTGTATGCCACTTACAATACCATGGGTAAATTCCATGGGTGGATGAATACCATGGGTAGATGCCATTTTCCATTCAAATCACTAAAATTCTGGGGGATGAAAGGAACATGCTTAGGGCTTTCTGGATGATGGTGAAAAGGGGGAATAGGATGTTGATTGATCCCATTAGGAGGCACACTAATCATATGTGACAAAATGGCCTATAACAAAATGCCCCCTAAAGCACAAAGTTAGATATGATGACCAATGACTGAGGTGATTTACCTTATGACAAGTCAGGATCAAGAAAAATCGACGAGCTTCATCTATTACAATACATTTACAACATGAAATCTTCGTTTGCTGAGGGAGGCATACGCATACTCATCTCGTAAGCTAACATAACATGTATAATGATCAAAATACGTGTCCATATATGAAACTGGTGGACACATGTCTGGATGATTGTCTACATGATCATGGCCACCATACATTGTGATATTTGTATAACTCTATTGTAGTACTCAACAACCCCCCATTTAATTTTTATTTTATCCATATAATAAAATTATGGGGGCCCATTTTTTAATTTTCATGTAAGCTTTGAGTGTGTTTACTTCATCTCAGTCTAATATGCCTTTTATTTACAGTTTTTTTAAGTAAGTTTTTCTAAACATCTTAGATTAATGAATAAATCATAGCCCTTCAGACCCAGATCTTCGTTATTATTATTAGTGGCTATATTTTCTAAATAGTGGCTTTGGATTTTATTATAAAGTCGACGTGTTCTATCCATAAAGTGGCTATGACATAACAAAAACTTAGGACTTATTAATATCAGAAGATTCATTTCAAAGTCCCTGATATCATAAGTCCTGGCCCCATTTATTAGTGACAGTAGTTTTTCAATACATATATCGAAGCTTTGATATTGGATAAATTCCTTAGAATCCCTGATATCCAAAGTCTTGAACTATATCAAGTGGCTATAGTTTATTTCCAGGTAAACAAATGGGTATATGCCTAAAGGAAGGACCCAGCTTAGTGCTTATTCAAAACTCAAAATATTTGTGATATCCCTCCTCCCTTTATATTTTATACCCCCTCCCTATTATAAAGGCTAGCCATATCGGAGGTTTCATTTCGAAACTCTTTTAAAACAATTCCAACATCCCTTAACCACCGATCTTCGATACGCTCCAATTTTCGATATTCATACCCAATATAATCATAGATTTGATTTAATACATAATCGCGTCTCCTTATCAGAACTATTGTTATGTGCTACCACGAAAAATCTTTGATTGTTGATTATGTATCACCTCTGATTAGCTTTGATCTCTGATATCCCAATCCCGCCGATGTTGCGATATGCCAACATATCATTCCACTGATCTCCAATTTACACTTACCTCCGATATCCCAAATTGATATGGTATTGAATCTAATCTAATCGTAATATCACATCCGTTTAATTAGATCTTTTGTAATGAGGGATGATTTGAAATCGCCGATAAATGCATGAAATATTGATATCAAATTGAGTTGAGTGTGATTTCGCATCTGTCCTATCGCAAGTTTGTAGCTATGTCATGTCGCAACTATTTTAAATTGATGATTGTTTATTTGATTGTGGATATGATATACTATTTAAAAGGAATTCATTACAACATCACATCCGCTCCATCAACATTTTTAATATGTGCCCATTGTTAAAATTGCCAATATCCATTTCTCCGATATCATACGATTCTCGCCACTTATCACCTCTAGGGGGTCGTTGTTATAATAATCGAAAAGTTTGTTTTCATTGGTTTTATGGGGATTTTATTATCTTAATTTTTAATTCAGTTTGTGTCTATGTTTAATAAAAGATTTGTTTTACTGTAACATGGATGAACACAAGGTCGATAAGAAAAAGTAATAGTTTGAGCCAGGATTTCCGAAGACATTCTGCCATGTGCCACAACGCAGTTCTAAATTGAAGGGATTTTTGTAATAGAGATTGAAAAATACCAACATGTGGGAAGTAAAACAATCATTCGACTAAATAAATCCTCATATTGTTTCCATATGTAAAATTGGTAACATAAGTATGGCAAGAATGACTTGGAATGCGATTGGAATTTCCTAATCAAACTACATAATCAGTCATTAATTCTAAAATGTCTCTCCAACATAATCATTCATTTTCTTTCAACATTGAACAATGCGTTATCCATTGCATAGAGGCGTGCATGACTCCATGATCCACCTAAATTAGAGACAATCACTGATATATGTGAGAGTGGGGAAATGCGTGGAGAGTGAAGTTGTTGCAACTGCAAGTGGCTATTGTCTTTTATTTTAATTTTAGTATGGTTTGTTAAAACCACTTCAGCATTCTATGGCACTTTTATATTTTTAAGTTTAGATTACAAACTATAAATCCCCTTCATTGTTATGAAAGGAAGGGTTCAGAATTTCTATGAGAAAGCTTCTAGTTTGCACTATTTTATATTGAACAAGTCTTAGTAGAAAGAAAAACCATGACTATTTCACTTATGAGCAGAGTTAATATTGTCGGGTACTATTATCATAATTTCAACACTTTGTTTATCATTTGAATGGTTACTATAGTTGTGTTGTTCATATACATTTCTGCAAATGATTAAGCTTTATCACTGCAAATGTGTTTAATTGAAAACTCTTAAGTATATGAATGAAAAGAAATATTTGATATATGTGATGTGTTTCAACAACTAATCTAGTTAACTATTTAATCAGATTAGTCATCTTTATCTTTTTTAACCTCATAAAATATTTTATAATCTATATTATGATGTTTAATGTGAGATATTTATAAGTCACATATCGAGAAAAAATATTTCCCAGGATAGAATAGTTTAACTTTATATATTTTTGTTTCTTAGTTTCACTTACATAATCAAAGCCACACTTGTATAGGTCACATTCGCTTTTTATATCTTTTATTAATGGAAACTGGTCCCATAATTCCAGTTGGAGTCACCATTCTAAACCGAAAAGAAGTTGCTCTAGGTTCCCGAGCAGATGGTTTTCCATGATGTTGAGGCAGATATATTCGAGCCTTCAAAATTTTTGGCGCTAGAAGGAGGGCATTCAGACTATGAATGGAAATAATATCCAATCTCAAACGAAAAGGCCATTTTAAGAGTCATTCTCCCTCAAAATCACCACCAACTTCTAGATCACATTCTAAATCTTGTAATCCAAGATCTAAAGTTGGTCAAAAAACCACTAAAACTCCTAGCACACTTCCAGATTTAGCTGTCCAAACTTCTTCTCAAATACCAACTGAATCCCCAGAAGTTCAATCTTTGATTCAAAAATTAGAAGGAATTTATATTTCTCAAGAGAAAATTGTTCAAAGTGATATATCCAAAGCAAGTGTCTCCTCATCCTTATAGTCTTCTGGTGTATTAACTAGATCCCAGAGCAAAAAAATTGAATTTAAACCTTTTGAATTATCATTAACCACTCATCGGAGAAATAAAATTACTCTAGAAACTCATTCTTATACTAGTGAGATCACGTCAATATCACCCCCTTTTACTCCTCCTCTTGGACCTTCCATTTCCTCTACTTCTTTGCTGCCTTCTTCTAATCAACCTCTCATCCTATCCATTCAGATTCCTCAAACACAATTGTCTAGTGCAACTGTAATAAGTATTACTACATGATCATCTTCCACAATGGCTCAAACATCATCATCCCCTTCATCTTCTAATAATTCTTCTACTCCAAGTACTCCCAGAATGGCCAACAGACCATGGAATAACCCTGGAGCATAGATGGCTCTGCCATTTCAACCTCTTCCCAAACACCCAGAATGATGGCTTCCTAAGTTTAATCTTGAAGATGGCCACCCTACAGAGGAACATCCTCATAATTTTATGTTAGCCATCAATCTGAATGAAGTCACTGAAGAAGATTGTGTAGTCATAATTTTACATATACATTTGAAGGATCTACAGGAACCTGGTATTTTTCTCTTCCTTCTAGATCAATAATGAATTGAGATATTTTTGAAGAGAAATTTTTGTTGAAATTTGGTGATGATTGAACCACTGCCACATTGATTAATGATTTATCAAATATTAAAACCAATTCGAAAGAAATAATCAAATATTTGAATTCTAGATTCAACAAATTGTTGAATAAGATCCCAACCACTTCTAGACCATGGACCGATTTGCAGATTGAATGGTAATCTCTGCTCTTCCTTCAAATATTGTTATGTTCGTAGATAGAGCCATCAAAACCGTTATGCTTGATAACATGAAAGAAGATCTGTCTATAGAAAAGAGAATCCTTGCTCTTAAAAAGAAAAATGTGCACAATGAAATAAAGCAAGCCAAAAAAGTTACTTTCAAGGATGAATTCAAGAAGAAAGCTCCCAAGGATCCTTTTGACTTAGAAGCATTACAAAAGGTTCCAAAACAATGTCAAGTGAAATGGTAGAAATTAAAAAACAAGTAGTTGAAACCTCTGAAAATCCCTTTCAGCCTTTCAAAAGGACTCAGTCATCACAGCCACAAGCACCTTCCATTATATCAAATGTCTAATCTCATCAACATGATTAAGAGGAAGAATCAACTTTATATGTTGAAGAATCCCAAGAATAAGAGTTAGCAGAAGCTTATGGTTTATGGGATTTCATCCTAACTACTTCAGAAAATGAAGAAGAAGAAGAGGCCCTACTAGTAAGTACTATAAGTAAGGGAATTATTATTTCATCTCCAGAAATTCAAAAAAATGAATCCCCTACTTTCCCTAATAAGGACAAAAGTGTAATTAAGAAATATTCTACTCCTTTTTCAGATTTTCTTCCGACTACTTCCAAATATCCTTCTTCATCCAAGGCTTTTATAGTCTATGACATTATGGAATATAATATTATTTAGGACATGAAAAAGGTCAAAGCCAACATTTATCTTTATGAGGTTAGTAAATTAAAATATTAGCATAAGCTTTTATTTAAAGAATTGAATGCAGTTCCTTCATCTCCATTACCTATTGTTGTCATTACAAAAACCTCTAAAAAGACAAAAAAAATTCTTAATGTCTCTTCAGATAAGAATAACTCATCAGATATGATTTTGATCGGAGATAGATCAAATTCCCATACTCCTCACTTCTTATTGACTTTTCATATTTTACACAAAAATGTTCATAACTGTTTAGTAGATTCAGGTGCATGATCAAATGTCATGCCTTATGAAGTATGTCTTAAATTGAATATCTCACCACAGAAATATGTTGTTCAGATTATTCAATTAGATCACACAAAATTCAAATTTTTAGGAGAAATAAATTATGTTTTAATAAGATTAGCTTCCAATCCAAAGGTTTGTCAAATAATAGATATGTTAATTGTGGAGATTCCTGAATTTTAAGGCATTATTCTAACGAGAAACTAGTCTGAAAAAATACATGGTTGCTTTGAAACTTATTGGTCACACATGTGGATTCCTTACAATGGAAAAATCAATCAAATTCTTGTTGATAGGGAAAAAGAATCTCATTTTCTAGTTGACTCTATTTCATTTCAAATTAAAAATTTCTACCAAACAGATTCTTCTAAGTGTATTAATGTTGTAAATAATCTTGTAAATAAGAATGACAACATATTTTGGACCCTTTATTTTGATGGATGGACATCTAATGAAGGAGAAAGAGCTAGTTGCATTTTGATTAATCCTCATGGATAAAAAACTATGCTAGCTTGTAGATTAGAGTTTGATTGTACCAATAGTGTTGTTGAATATGAAGCATTGGTACATGGCTTACAAAAAGCTATTAGTCTTGGTATCAAATATCTCAAAAGCTTTTGGTGACTCAAAAATTCTTATCAAACAAGTTAGAAACAACATCCATTGTGTTTCTAATCACCTTAAGCATTATCAATCCTTGATCCAAGAACTCACGTCTCATTTCACTACATTCAATGTAACTCTTATTCCAAGAATAAAAAATGCTAGTGTTGACCTCCTAGAAAATGTTGCGTCAATACCCATTCCATCTGAAGATTTCAATCCAGATAGATTTTCTATTCATAACGATATTACTAACTGGCGAGTGTTTAATGATGATAATTACATATTGAGTTTTCTTAAATCTGAAGGGTCTTACTCTGATCAGATTATCAAAGAATATGAATGTGACAAATGATTGAATAAATCTTTTGAGGAAAATTCTTTTCCCAAACATGTAGTTAAACGGGAAGATTTATACGATTTGAAAGATAGGTTCAAAAGAGTAACTAATTGCAAACTTCAAAGTTCAACTTAGAGATTTGAATTAGTTAACTTAGGATCTGATCATAAACCTCAGAACATCAATTTAGGCCTTGGACTTTCACCAGATGAAAGATATTCTTTCATTCATTTGTTGAAAAGATACAAGGATATATTTGCATGGAATTATGATGATATGAAAACTTATGACACTTCCATCATTCAACACACTTCCTATGTTTTCAAATGTCAAACTAATCCAACAAAAGCTCAGGAGAATCCACCCTAACTTGGAAAAGCATATTAAAACTAAATTGAATAAGCTTCTTAAAGCTAAAATTATTTTTCCAGTCAGACATTTTAAGTGGGTCTCAAACCTTGTGCTAGTTAGAAATAAAAACGGGGATATTCATATTTGTATAGATTTCATAAATTTGAACAAAGCCTATGAAAAGGATAACTTTCCTTTACCCCCAATGGAACAAATTTACAATATGTTGCTGGTTCCGAATTAATGTCTTTTTTAGATGGATTTTTAGGTTACAATCATGTTCTTGTACATCCATATGACAAACTGAAAACCACATTCAGAGCTATGTGGGGGACTTACACTTATCAAAAAATTCCTTTCAGACTAATTAATGCTATGGCTACTTTCCAAAGAGTTATGGATATTGCTTTGAAAGGTTTGATCAATAAGATAGTTGTAGTGTATCTAGATGACATTACAATTTATTCCAAACAAAGAGGTAATACTTTAAATGATTTAAAAAATATCTTTGAGATATTTAGAAAGTTTGGAATCTCCCTAAATCCCAAAAATTCATTTTTTTTTCTCTTGACGAATGAAAACTTCTAGGCATTACAGTGTCTAAAAAGGGAAACAACATAACTTTAGATAGAATTAAGGTGTTATCTAAAATCCCCTTGCCACACAACAAAAAATCCATGCAACCTTCCTTGGACAAATTAATTCTGTTAAAATATTTGTTCCAGACTTCTTTCAAATTGTACTTCCTTTGCTGACCATGATAAAGAAGAAGTCAATTTACAAATGGGGGTTGATCGAAACAAAATCATTTGAGTCAATGAAATAGGAAATCATTGATGCCCCTTCATTATCAACCCCTAATTTTTCCAAACAATTCATTATTTATATTTTTACTTCCCAACAATCTTATGCAGCAGTCATAACTCAACCAAATGAGCAAAATATTGAAGCTCTAATTCCATCCTTTAGTTCCAAGCTATAGGGATATGAGCTTAATTATTTAGAGGTTTAAAAAAATCATTTTCAGTCTTCAAATCCATTAAACATTTGAGGCCTTTCCTCCTAAAAACACGTGTGAAAGTAATTGTGCCTTTTGCTACTGTCAGACAATTACTTACCAGGAAAGAATTGGGAGAGAAAAGAGACAATTGGGTTACTGCCCTATAGGAATATGACCTAGATATTAAACCAGCTAAAATTGTCAGAGGTCAAGGTTTTTTCTAGTTGATTACTGGATATAATGATAGCTCGGCTAATGAAGATTCAGGTAATAATGTCCAAATCACATAGGTATGTCCCATCGATATTGAATCTCGTTATGATGATCTTGTTTTTTACTTGAAAAATGGTTATGCTCCATTTTAACACAATTACAAGATGAAAAGAGATCTTAGACTCAAATATAATCAATATCAGCTTGTCAATGATGTCTTATTTAGAATGAATTACAATTCTATTTTTCTAAGATGTCTAGAGAAATACAAGGAAAATTTTAAGGATGGAAATTTATTTTAATGTTTAGAAACCTTGGCAAATCTCACTAATTCATAATATGTAATATGTAATATGTAAAATGTTTAGCAATAATTTTATAAAAATATTTAAATTTCTAATAGTTTTATGCAATCTCTATATAAAATTTTGATGACTTTTACATTTAAACAATTTTATACTATAAATTTTGGGCATTTTTTTTAGAAAATTTTGAAATTAGCTAATCTATTTTTGGAAAAACATGGAAAATTAGCCCAGTTGCGAATGCTAGCCCCAAAAAATTTTCGTGGAGAAATCTGAAGCTGAAAAGGTTTTGCAGGAACTACATGGTGAACAGCATGTGGACACTATGGTGGAGACACTACTGCTCATAAAATTCTGCATGCTGGATACTATTGGATGACTTTATTTAGGGGCATTCATGCATATGTTAAAAAATGTAAAGTCTCCCAAATTGCTTCAAGACGATAGAAGAAACCATCTTTACCATTGCATCCAGTTAACATTGAACACTCTTTTGAAGAATGGGGATTGGACATAATAGGTGATATTGTTCCTAACTCTTCCAAGAAACATAAATACATCTTCACTGCTACATACTATTTCACCAAATGGGTGGAAGAAATACCTCTCAAGGTGGCCAATTCTAAGAATATTATCTAAATTATTGATCACTTCATCGTTACCAGGTTTGGTCTTCCCCATGCCATTGTTTTTTATAATTCATCTTATTTCTCAGGAAATTCCATTACTGAATTTTCTCTTAGAAGAGGTTTTAAACTTCAGTATTCTACAAATTATTACCCTCAAGAAAAAAATTTAGAAAAATATACTAATAAAAATCTCATCGGGATAATCAAAATAATAGTTGACCAAAATCAAATAAATTGGCACAAAACTATAGTTTTTTCTTTATGGGCTAATAGAATTACTTAGAATGTCTCTATAGGCACTTCTCCTTTTCAACTAGTGTATGAAAAATGAGTTATGTTACCTCCTAATATAGCTATTCCATCACTAGCCCTAGTCTAATCCATTGAAGAAAAATCTTCCTCTCCTTTACAATTAAGAATGTCCTAGAATTTTAAATTAGAGGAAGAAAGGGATAAAGGAAAAGAAGTTCATACTCATCATAAAAAAATTGGTTAAATATTCTTTTCATACAAGTTTAGTCAATAATAAAACTTTTGAAATTGATGATCTAGTTCTGAAATTGGACAAAGCACATGAAGAAAAAGGTAAACAAATTATGTTTCAAAGGTTATGGCTTGGCCCATTTCAGATCTTTCACAAACTAGGCCATCAACCTTTATCCTCCAAGGTCTACAACAAAAGAGGGATGCTCTTCCTGTTAATGGGCTAGTTTTAAAAAAATATTTCTCTTAAGGATACCTATCCTTTTGTAATGTAAATAACCGCATGTATATACTAGTGTTTTAAATCCTAGTTATGTTGGGTAATACACTTTTTCCTTCACATTGAAGGTCTCTCATCATCTACATGAAATTTCAATGATTAGAGAAGAGATCTTAGAAAGACTCATTATAACTTTGAAGTTTAGTTTTACATTTAACTATGAAATCTTTATATCCTTTAAATTGTGAATGTTCCATAATTTGAAAAGTTTATAAAGTCTAGTTATCCCATGTGTTGGGTGTGGTTTTTTACCTATTTTCTGCACATTCTTTCCCCTATTTTGACCTTTTTGTTCTCCAAGCTTGTGCCCTTATATGACCAAACTCTCTGTTTTCTTATCTTTTTAATCCATTTTACTGTCATGTTACTTTACTATATTTTACCGAATAATACGAGGCTTTATTCCTTTTTGTGGCTAACTAGGAGAGAATTGAAGAATTATTTTTGGAAGTTCATCTTTTTTAGGTGTTGGCTCGTGCAAAGAAGCTATGAAGCAAACAGGCAGTAGGGATTAACTGTAGGAAAGGGTAGAATAGTTTGTTGTTACACCCTGAGTACTGTTACAGACCGCTGCTATATACTAGGTGATGTTACAGGTTGCTTCTGTTACAGGTTTTGTTACACATCAGTTGTTGTTACACCTCGCATGGATCCACTGTCACATCAACAGTGTTGTCACTAGTTATGCTGCATCATCCCAAACTACCATTTGCTCAATGTTGTTGCACCGAAGCTAGAAATATGGTACTATTCCACATAACAGCTATCGATAATAGGATTGTTTATTTTTGAAGCAACAAGACTCAAGCAATTGAAACTGATGTATATTTATTTAGTAATAAGTTGTAACTTCTTTATTTTTTATCAACATAAGAATCAAGATATTCTCATGACTGATCTGCTTTCTAATTTTTGGGTTCTAATAATTATAAAGGACTCGACTTTTTATGTATTAGTAGACGGCATATAGAAGACTACCGTTACTCTGTTTCTGTAATCCTGAACTTAATATCAATTGGCACGGTGATGTTGTTACTTTCCAACTGATTCGTTAATCACTTTTTGTGTTCTTCATGTGCCCTGCTGAGGAGGAAGGGCCCTCCTCTTTGGCAGGGATTGTAGTGATTAGGTAGTGTACATTTCAATTCAGTTTATTTATTTATGGTTTTTCGCTATTGTTGTACAAATCGTGGATTTCATTCGTTGTTGTTTCTATTTATCTTATGTTTGTTACACAGAGTTAAACAACAGAGCAATAGTAACCAACTAGAATAGATGTTAGTTCTAGTGTGGCGCGCCTTTATTTCAATAGCTGCGAGTTGTGATTTGTTCTGTAGAGTGTTTTTTTTGTATCTACACACATGGTTTGATTCAACAATTTAGATTAGTGACACCTTTTACAGCTTCTCTACACTTTCTTATGCTTGGCTGGAGTGTATCGGCATAGATAGTGTGAACTCCATTGAAACAGTAAGACCTACCCTGGGTTCACAATTAATGTTGCAGTCTGAAGACAATTAAGGTTGATTAAAACAAAACTACATTTTGGCATCATTGCCGGGGATGGCAAGTTAACGATACAATCAGCCAAGTTGTTTGTTTGATATAGAGTGTTTCTATTCCACAGTTGTTGGGTGGTAAGATGAGAGGTAATAACATGTGCATCGCTCTAGCATACCTGGGCAGGGTCACCATTGTGATCACTAGGACACTTAGTACATTTTGACTTTTTGATTAGTGTGCCTTCAGCTCTTCAATCATTCAGTGGTAAGACGAGAGGTAAGAACCTGCACATCACTCTAAAATACCTGGGCGGGCTCACCACTATCAAAGAATGAGGCACTTAGAGTGTGATTTAATACGCATAGGGTCCATGTGTGCATTTCTAGGACTTATAGAGACACTAAAATCACCCCCACTCTAACAAGTAACAGGAACGATGGGTTGTAAAAAGGAAACGAAGGGTGAAGATTTGGGAAGGAAGACATTATCCAAGAATTAATCTCCAAGGCGGAAAAAGAATTGTCCATGTCTAAAAGGAATGCAAGGAAGACAGGGCCACAGAAGGTTGTTACTCCCATAGAAAAAGTAGAAACCTTCAATCCCTCCATCTCGGGACCGTATCGTTCTAGGGCTAGCGCTCATACCCCCAAGATCAAGGATTTGATTTATGAGCAAGAAGGGGAAGTCAGTAGCCATAATTTGAGGATTGAGGGTCAATGGGAAACTAAGGGAGGACATCGGACACCTGAGGTGGAAATGAACATGTTGATTTATCAATATTCGGATACAGGTAGTGCGGTGAAACAACCAACCCCAGTAGTATCTGAGGCATTAATCACACCTGCAGGGCCATCACAAACATAGCTCGAAGAACGTCTACTACAGGAAGGGTTAGAAGAATTCATCATGGAAGACAACAATGATAACAATGCTAAAATAGACACCACTACTACCAACTTTGAGTTCCCAATCGGGAATATCGGAGATGAAGCTCCTATGAAAAACATTCTTCTATCATATTTACCATCCTTTCAGGGGATGAGTGTGGAAGATCCAGATACATTTCTGTTTGAGTTTGATGTCCTATGTAGAATCTATGATTATATAGCAGATGCTGAGAAAGTAAAGTTATTCCTTGCTACTTTAAAAGGAGCATCCTTGAGATGGTTCATGGGATTAGGTCCCGCTTCCATTTCAACATGGAATAATATGAAGGAGACGTGCCTATCAAAGTACCAAGACTATTGTAGGACCAAGGAATTAAGGGAAGAGATATTTAGGATGACACAGAAGGAAGAAGAAAGATTGGAAGATTATGTGGAATGGTTCCACTACAATTTGCAGAGGTCTAAACACAATGATTTAGACCCGGAAATCTTGAAGACTATATTCATTAGAGGAATGAGGGATGACTTCCTGGACACCCTGAACCTATTAGTAAAGGGCGATATATCACAAGAGCCATTCGTTGAAATTATAAATCTCTGCCTATGATGCTCTCGAGGATCATCTAAAGGAAAAAGTACAATTCGGGATGCCTCTGTTCGCATACAAAAATCTGCAGGTGGAGGAGTAACTAGAGCGGAGATTAGAAATTTGTTCAAAAATTTCAAGACCAATATCTTCAGTACTCTCTCAGCCCAGATAACAATAGCATAGATCAAAAAGACACAAGCAGAAGATGATACACCCCTGGGTGTGTTCTGTCCGACTTGTCGGAAGAAGCATCCTCATAGGGAATTTGAATTGAATAGAATCAACTTGTGTAACATATGGGAGCTGGAGCATTCAACAGAGAAGTGTCCAAAGCTTCCTAGACTAAATGCAGTACTCAGAGAATCAAGCGAAGAGGTGCAGTCCTCTTACTTCATCGCACCAAGGAGGCCATGGCAGTCACGACCTCCAGGTATGTCTCAAGGCTTTTCCCCTTTTAATTCGTGAACAATGCATATAATAACCAACCATATCCATGGCAATATTTTTCCCCTCGTTCAACTCAATTCCCTTCACCCTGGAACCAACGGTCTCCATCTCCTCCTATTCAATATCCTCAATCCCAACCATACCCTTGGAACCAGAACCAGAGAGGAAATGCCTAGAATTTAGCTCTACCTGCACCACCCATGCAACAATAGCTGCAGTTACCTCCTTTCCAAGCCCCTACTCCTCCACCACCTGTGCGACCCCAACTACCTGTACAACCTAACCCAAACCCAAACAATACAGCAGCTTAGGGCATAGAGGCTCCTACAGCCTTCCAGACCTACTTTATTACCCCCATGGAACTTAACGAAATATAATTGCGATAGGGCATAGTAATTAACCCTAGTCACTCCCCCATCATTATAGAGGAGGACTATGAACCATCCAAAGGAGAAGTCGGAGGCTCTGAGGTGGCTACTGCATCTACAACAGCTGATATAGAGGAAGTTGTTATATCTGTAACAGTCGACCCACAAAGAACTATTAAATCTGTAACAGCTAATTTGGGGAAGGCTGATACACCTATAACAACATATTCAACTGTTGTTACGTAGAACCCCCCTTACCCTCAAAGACTAGCCGAACCTAGGATGACTTCACAGCCTAAATCTCATTTCCTTAGGGAGTTGTAAAATTTGTATGTACGAATTCCTTTACTGCAAGCCCTTAAAGAAGTACCCATCAATGCCAAGACAATGAGAGATTTGTGCATCAAGAAGCCTATGAGGAAGCCTAAAGACCCTGCCACCATACATGTGATGGGAAAGTTATCTGAATTAATGTCTGTACAGCCTCTCCTTACTAAGTACCATGATCCAAGAAATCCTATAGTCACCATCTACAGTAATGATTAGTCCATAGCCAATGCATTGATTGATCTTGGGGCTGTCATTAATGTAATTACAAAAGATCTCTTTATCGCTCTTAGGCTACAGGGACCGGACACACTCCTACTGTGCTAAACTGGCAAACAGGTCCCGTGTTAAACCTGATGGGATGGTAGAAGATGTAGTGATTACGATAGCTTCCTAGAGATACCTTGCTGATTTCCTTATCCTACAACCCAAATCCAATTTGGGGGGCATCCTTTGATCTTAGGGAGACCTTGGTTGGCCACTACAGATGCATTCATAGGCTACAGGTCGGGATTCATGGTGATGTCAGATGGCTAGGCAACCCAGAACCTTAATCTTTATCCCCCAAAACCAAATGTGGATGTGTACAACCCTTGATGGGATGAGCTTCAACCCGAGTCAGATCTTTCCCTACCACTCCTCACTTTGGGGAAAGCCCAATGTTTTAAAGATGAGATAGAATATGATGTTATTAATGGTTTTCTTAGTAATTCAATTTTGTTGCTTTTGTTAAAAATTAAAATGAGGAGAAAGAGGTGGAAGATATAGAATTTGAACAAATGATAACTACTCCAAATACTGCTAGCACCCCAATTGAGATTGAATTTAGAAAAAAATTTAATGTTAATCCCAATTTAACTATTGAACAGAATAAATGGCTGTTACAGCTATTACAGAAGTATAAAAAGGTATTTGCATGGGATTATATAGATATGAAAGGGATCCACCCTAACCTATGCACTCACTGTATTTATTTGAAGGATGGTTGCAAACCAGTCAAACAGCCACAACACTGCATGAATTCTGCACTAAAGGAAGTGGTGAAAGAAGAACTACAAAAACTCTTGAGTGCTAATTTTATTTATCCAATATCTGACAGTTAGTGGGTGTCACCGCTTGTCATTGTTCCTAAAAAGAATGGCAAGTGGAGAGTTTGTTTTGATTATAGAGAACTCAACAAGGCCACTCAGAAGGACCATTTTCCATTACCATTTATAGATCAGGTCCTTGATACTCTTTGAGGAAAGAAATACTTTCATTTTTGGATGGATTTAGTAGCTACAATCAGATATAGATTGCCTTAGAAGACCAAGATAAAACGACCTTTACTTGTCCTTGGGGAACCTACGCATACATAGTGCTACCTTTTGGGCTCTGTAATGTGCCAACAACCTTTCAAAGGGCGATACTGGGAATTTTTTCTGACTTATTGAATCACTATCTAGAAATATTCATGGATGATTTCATACCCTATGGAGATGCTTCTGAAACAGCATTAGTCAACCTGGAAAAAGTGTTAGAGCGGTGTGTACAGACTAATGTTTCCTTGAACACTAAGAAATGTCACATGATGATGACTGAAGGGATCATGCTTGGACATTACATTTCTAATGACAGAATCAAGGTAGACCCTACCAAAATAGAGGTAATTCTAAGAATTCGAAGCCCCAAAATGCATAAAGAGGTATGTAGTTTCTCGGGGCATGCAAGCTATTACAAAAGATTTATAGAAAAAATTTCAAGAATTTCATCACCATTATTTTCCTTGCTCATGAAGGATGTTGATTTCTTGTGGACGGTGAAATGTGAGCAGGCCTTCTTAAAGCTGAAATGTTGTGTATCAGCAGCTCTGGTCTTGCGAGGACCTAATTGAGAACTGTCATTTCACATAGCTATGTATGCATCAGATATTGTCGTAGGTGTTGTTTTGGGCCAATTGGAGGATAAGAAACCTTACGCTATTTACTACATAAGTAAAAATCTAACTCCAGCTGAGCTCAACTACACGGTGACTGAGAAGGAGTTCTTAACAGTCGTGCACACCATCAATAAATTCCAACATTACATCACCGGATATCAAGTATTTGTGCAGACTGACCACTCTGCCATTTGTCTTTTAATGAATAAGCCAATTACAAATGGTATGATTACACCATGGTTATTGTTGTTACAAGAATTTGATATCACTATTGTAGATAAGCCTGGAAAAGACAATGTAGTAGCTAACTTTGTTTCTAGGCTAACTATTTATGATAGTTGCACTCCTACTGAAGATTATTTCCCTGATGAATATATTTTTGCTATTTCTACTTACTCACCTTCGTATGCAGATATAGCCAATTATCTTACTACAAGGAAGTTTCCCCGGTATTTATCCTCCAAGGAGAAAAATAAAATCATACAACAAAGTGCTACATATACCTGGATAGATGGGAACCTCTATCACACTGGACCTGATTTCCAGATCAGACACTAAGTTAGAGAGGACGAGGTCTTTGATATCCTGAAATCCTGCCATGAGGAACCTTGCAGAGGACACTTCGCAGACAAATGAACAGGATACAAAGTCCTTTCAATAGGATACTACTAGCTGACAATATTCCAGGATGCCAAGAAGTTTGTGAAGGGTTGTGACAGTTGTCAAAGGATGGGCTAACCACTGCAATCAGATGAGATATCGTTACAGCCCCAGATCATCATAGAACCTTTTGAGAAGTGGGCTCTAGATTTTGTAGGAACAATCAATCCTTCATCTAAACAGAGATCATACATCTTGGTCTATACTGACTATGTCACAAAATAGGTTGAGGTGAAGGCACTAACCAGAGCTACAGAGTAGGCTGTCTCAGACTTCTTATTTGAAGAGATCTTCACCCGGTTTGGCATACCCAAAGAGATAGTCACAGATGGAGGACCACAACTCACATCTCATAAGATCTGGGAGTTGGTCAAAAAATATAAAATCCATCACAAAATCAAAACACCTTACCATCCACAAGCAAATGGCCAAGTAGAAAGCACTAATAAATTCATTGAGGGAATCCTTACTAAGATTGTGGCCAATCATCGAAGAAATTGCACTGACAAACTTCCAGAAGTGTTATGGGAATACATGACTACATGGAGGAACACCACTGGATTCTCACCATATGAACTTTTGTATGGCAAGAACCCTTTATTCCCCATTGAATTTGAAACCAAAACACTAAGGACAGCGTTGCAGGTTAATTTGGATTTGGCTACAGTACAAAGGTATAGATTGAACCAGCTCAATGAATTGGAGGAGAAATGGTTGGCTACTATCTAGCAACCAAAGATTATCCAGCAGTAGAGAGCTAAGTGGCACAACAGATTTATAAAGAAGAAGCAGTTCTAGAAGGGAGATTGGGCTCTCTTATATGACTCAAGGTTTAAAGACTTCAAGGGTAAGCTTTGCACCAGATGGCTAGGTCCTTATGTGGTAGATGCAGTCTTTGAATGGGACTGTAAATTTGGTAACCATTAACAGTGCAAGGACATCCTTACTTGCAAACAAGCACCGTCTTTGGTTGTATCACAAACCTACCTCAAAGGATTCATTTGTCAACATTGTCACAAATTCATATCTACAGATTACGAGAACAGGGGAAAGCCCCCCTGTGCTACAAAAATTTTAATTTTTCCAATAAGTGTAGCAATTGAAAACCACTTGATGGCGGCTGTTACACCATTCCTATATATATATTATATATATATATATAATATATATATATATATATATATATATATATATATAATTTATATATATATATATATATATATATATATTCTATATATATATATATATAATATATATATATATATATATATATATATATATATATATATATAAGATATATATATATATATATACTTATTATATGGCTGTGAAAACCTTATCTCAGGTGCAACATATGCTTTTGTAGCAGTTGAAAACCACCTAGTGGTGGCTATTACACCCTCTATAACAGCGTTTGTTATTCCAAAGTATATCATGCGATAGGTGCTATTAAACGACGTTTTATTTGAAGATATTAAATTAATATACATCAATCATCTTGGTTGTTACACATGTAACAACCTATGACTTTTTAGGAATAAAATGATACCTTTTATTATAATAAACAGCAAAAACATCATCGTGAGCCTCGTCATCAGATTTAAGTTCGCACGTCTTGCTACGCGAGGATGATTCAACGTTGCGCCAACCATTACCTCATTCCATGTCACCCAGGTACATCATCAAAAAGGTAATAATTAATTCATTTTATTTTGTAATTATGGAAGCTTAACATGACTATTGATAGCCGAGGATGGCTATCATAATTAAACTGGGGGTGGGGAACAAATCACATCGTGACATGATTGTCACATGATTTGTAGTTATTTGAAAAATATAGCAATTAAGGCATCTAACCCGGTAGTTATCATTATTTAATGCCAAATCATACCAGAAAGGGTAAGGGCACCATTGATGAGACCTCCCCATGACTCACCATTAAGGCAAAATTCATTAAGCAGTACGAACCATGCATGCTAAATCTTAATCCAAAATCTTCACCTACGAAACCCTTCCACCCTATCATTTACCCCTGTAGTGGGCTCCAGTATTACAGTAATGATGCTGCAACTCCTGGGACTCCCTTCTTTACTTTTATCAACACGGTAGCTTGTAACAAACTTGGGAGCGACGATGCTATATGCACAAGTACTAGCTCTTACTACAGGCTGTTACTTGATCAGTTGGCACAAGTTCACTAGGAGATTAAGCCAACTTCTATGAGTTCTTAGAAGAAGCTTTTAACTGTGATGGACAAAAGCTAACTCAAAAGAGGCTAGTCAACTTGCAGAAAGAAGCGGAAAGTTGAAAGGAAATGCAAACCCTAGCAAACCCTAGTTTTACCGGCTAACACTACTGGTCCAAGAAATGAGATGAAAACTGCAGAAATGGATGACATTGACTCTTGGAAAGGTAACGTTCATGTGACTAAGCTACTTCTAAAGTGAAATCTGACAAGGAACATCTTTTTGTATTTTTGAGTGATCTTGTAAAATTATTATGCATATGCTTTAACTGTTTTGATTGTGCAGAGGTTGACTGGCGAAAGGAAATGGAGTAGGCACTTACAGGAGGTTGGGAAGGTGAGAAGAGGGCCTAAGGGGTCCCTAGCACCCTTCCAGAGAGTTTCACAGCGATCAGGTCTCGAAAAACTGCTCATGTGAACTTCTACAGGAAGTCTGCAGGGGTTCTACAGGATGTTCTACAGGAAGAGCCGAAACAGGATTTTAGAGGATTGACGGAGACAAAACGGTAGGAAAGTGAAAATGGAGGATGGATGAGGATGTGAAGAGGTCTAGGACCTGGTAAAGGAAGCTAAGGAGTGATGAAGATACTTGGACTTGTTCAAGGATGGAGAAAGCAATGTTGCACAAAAATGTAGAAATTAGGGCAAGCTAGGAAAGTGTGGCAACTGAAGGGAAGAAATCTGAGTTAGGGGGTTGGAGCAGGTGGTACGATGGAGGAAGGATAGGTAGGGAGGTATTACAAATGCTCTGCACACTATTTCTCAAAATTGATCGAAGAAAGACTAGA
Source organism: Pinus taeda (assembly GCA_000404065.3). Lineage (NCBI taxonomy): Eukaryota > Viridiplantae > Streptophyta > Pinopsida > Pinales > Pinaceae > Pinus > Pinus taeda. The sequence continues at coordinate 43,313 of APFE030727016.1, read as the reverse complement.
AAAACTGGAGATCTAGCTATTTTGACCTAATCTAACCTAGAAACCAGAAACATGATGAGCAGAAGTTTATAAACAGGAAATCATGAAAGAAAACTATGGAAACTAAGAAAGAATAGATATAAACATGCAAGTACAACTGGTATCAACTTATCCAACTAGAACTCTAACACTAGCAATTGCATGGAAAGGCAAAAATAGCGTTTTTGTGGCAGCAAGTATGCCTTGGTCTCAGCTCATGGTCCCAAGGAGGGAGAGGTGAGATCAAGGATTGCTTGATGGCCCTTTTTGAAGATCCTTTCTGTTACCAATCTGCCAAATCAACTTGAAACATGGAAAGCTACTTTAATCATCAAAACCAACCTAAGTAACAAAGCAATATCTTGACCTAAATAACAGAAATTATTCTATGAATGCAAAGAAAACACATAAAATTAGAAAAAGGAGGTATTGGCGCTTGGGTTGGGCCCAACCCTAAGAGCTACAGCCTCTTAAGAAAAGCTCAGATTTAGTGCAAAATTAAATTTATGTCCATTACTCAAAAAATAACCATGTCACAAAAATGTTTACAGTAAAAGCTCAAAAATGAGCTGAAAGGCAGAGCAGCACTAAAGTGTGAAATACAACTGTTCAAGAGCTAAACTACCAAGGCTTGAAGCCTTCCTACTTATGCACCACGAGGACCTCCAATAGCCCTCCTTAACTTGAGGGGCTTGGCTGCTCAAAACTGCAAGTAATCAGCCACTTCACAAAATCTGCTCGGCTGCTCTTGGAAATCATCTATGGTGGGTTGTTGAACTCTGATCTGATGGTGGAGAACTCAAGGAAGGGGCCATTTAGTGTAGGAGACACCCTTCCTGCTAATCCTCAGCCTTGTTCCCTCGTATTTGGCTATCAACTAGCTCATAAATGCTTGACCTTGGTCCAAAAAATGTCCAAAAATCTACAATAAGCACGTATTAGACTTTGTGGTCAAGTGACTATTCTCATTCATTCAATTAACATAAATATACTCAAAATCATGCATAAAACTATGAAGAATGGTGGATTAATTGAGAATAATAGGCAAAATGAGCCCAATAAGTTACCCATTTTTGGGGCTCATCATCACCCCTTGCTAAATGTGTTGCTCATCCTCTGAGCAACTAATCCAACTCATCATCTTTGATTTCTTTGACTGCCTCTCTAACATCCCAGGCTTTCGAGATGATGTCCTCCTCTCGGTCATGAAACCCTTCTTTTCTCTCTACTTCTTCCCACTGCTTGTGCTCCTCTTCTTCTTTGATCCCTTCCAGTAGTCCTAAAAGCAATGGAGGACTGAATTTTAGGTCGATCCAGTTGGCCTGTAGATTTTTCATTGACTATTTATAGAGTGGTACTCTTGCCAAAGCCTCCCTCATCCTTGTTGGGGAGTGGTATTCTCTTATTTTTAGACTATGGGAGAGTGTGTTCCATCTCCTTGTGCAAGCCTGAATGCAGTTATCCCCCAACAGTCTTTCCATATCCTCAAAGTGAGCAATGGCCCGAGCTTGTCTTTCAATGTAATCTGGGAGAACCTGAGGGTTGTTGGCCAGGTGTTGATGGGCATATATTAAAGATGAGGGATCCTCTAGTTCTGCCCTGATCATGAGTGGCTCACTTAGCTCCCTGTTCATAACATTCTGGATCTTTGTTGCCCTCTTTTCCTCATGATTTAACCAAGAGGCCATGGCCATGAGTTGCACATCTCCCAATGCAGCATTGGGGTCCCACACATGTTTGGAAGGGCCAATTTGTGTAAATAAAATTCTGATAACTTGGCCTTATCTTCTGCTAAGCTACTGTCACACAAAGCCATGAATTGATGGTAATTATGAAATGGAATGGTGCCCCTTTGGGCCAAGGTGTTAATTTGAAATTGCAACCATTCATATTTAAGATATAAGGCATATGACTTAGCAGGTTGCCTACATTGAAGGCTTTTACTGCCCAGCTGGCCATGCAAGACAGTTGGGCTTCTTCCTCTTGTACCTGTTGTTTTAAAAACCGTATTTCTTCTGCTTCATGTGACTCCTTTTCCTGTAGCAGTTTTGTCAACATCTCAACCTCAGCCTGCAGCTTGTCCTCTCTTTTGTTGTTCCTTAGATGTTTCCTTGTCTGCTGGAGGCCTTTCTTGTTGTTGCTACCCTTCTAAAATGGATGGTGTATCCTCCTTATGACCTCCCTGTAGCTGTAACTACTATTTCAGCAGCTCATTCTCCTATTGTAATCTGGCCCTTTGACTGCTTTCCATATGCCTCACCATGGCCAACTCTTTTCTTGATTCTTTGAGTTGTTCCTCCAGGTGGCCTATGTCTGCCACACCCTTGGATTTGGAAATCCTCATCCAAGTGTGAGTCTTGACCCGTTCTTGTTCCAATGTAAAGAAGAGTGGTATCGTAAACTTCTGTGGGATAATCTTCCCACTTTCTAACAGGTTGTAATATGAGCCCAAGCTAGGCTGAGGGCTTCGTTCCAGTATCTCCTCGGTCTTTTCCTCCCCCTGTGACTATTTGGATGCCCTCTCCTCCAATTTCTTAGTCTCTTTTAAATTAGCTAGAGTTTCCTGTAGAGATGTCTCAGCTTCCTGTGGAGCTACCTTTGAGTCCATCATCCTAATTCTCTCTCTCCAGGTGGAGGTTTTTGGGCTTCTTCTTTCATAGGTGATAGCTATCTTTGAAGGAGACTCTTCTTTTGGTTTGGGGGTTGTGTCCTCAATGACAATTGGTTCCTTTGATTGTGGCTAGGGTTTTCCCACTTTGATCCTTGTGCTTCTCCTTGCTTTAAAGTACATGGAGGTTTGCCTCTTCCTCTTTCCTTTTTGTTTTGTAGGTGTGCTTAAGGCAGCAAGCACAACTGTTGCCTCCCTTGCCAACATCTCAGGTGATTTCTCCTCTTGCTTTTCTTTTTCCTTGCTTCCTGTAGAAATCTCTGTGTCCGCTATTCCTATTTGTGTTGTCGATACCTCAGGGTGTGTCTTTCCCTTTTCTTTCTGGGTGCCTGCTTTGGTTGTGGCAGCCTTCATTTGGGCTTCCTCGGCCCTTTCCTTTCTACTCTGCATCCTCTTTTCCCTTGCTATTTTTGCTATTGTTTCTCCCTCTGTTTTGGGCTCAGCAGTCTTGCCAATTTCTCCTTTTTCTTTCTGTTCTTTATGTGCTTCCTCTGTTTTTCCGTTTTCTTGAATGTCCTATGTTTTCGGCCAAAGTTCTAATGTTGTCATCCCTGGACATGTTTCTGAAGATTTCCCAAGACATGGGGACAATGTAGGTGTGCAAAGCATCTTCCACCAATAGTTTGATGAGCCCATGATGGGCCAACTAATCTGGGATCCCTTCATTTAACTTTGTACCACATTCAATTAGTGACTGAAGAAGGAAATAGGGAATGCTTAATTTCCTAGATGGAAGTAATTCAATCCCATGCCTTAGTTCACAAAACAACCTGAAATGATATCCATATATGATGTTAAATCTCCCTTCACATGTGATGTACTTCATAATTTGAAAACTAACTTCACTCCAGAGAGGAGGCAAGCTCGTCCTTCTAACCCCGTTTTTGTCTTCTACAGGATGCTCCTTCGGAAGAAAGAATGTTTTCTTAGAAACTTGGCCCAATGACCTCTCTTCTTTGCTCCAAGGGAGCCCCAATGGTAGACTAGTAACTCCATTGATGAGTTCAGGGGTGAGTTCTAGGGTCAAACCCCTAAAACTAACTATGGCATGTGTCTTTGAATGTGGCTTCAGGGAAATTAAAAACTCTTCAGTTATTTCCTCATCATGACCCTGAATTTTGTCAAATAAGGATATTCAATTTTCTCGGGTGAAAAGGTCCACTACCTTAGGATGCTCGTTCAGTTTGCTAGAGTCTGAGGGTTCTTTCCTTATGAATCCTCCTGGCATGGTGTTGAGTGCCCTTTTATGTTTCAACCGAAAAAAGAAAATGCTCAGGAAAACAACAGTCAATCACTGAAACAGGGGATAACTGAACTCGGTTTCTTCTGAACCCAAGAAGGAATCTCTTATGTGTTCAATATCAATTAGCAGTAATTCCCTTGTTTTAAGGCCGCTTCCACCCAGAACTCGACTGTCTATTTATGAAAAGAAGAATTTTGTTTTTACGGCACAGAGCGTAGGGACACAGATTCTCTTCTCAGCACATAGATTCAGTTTTTCTTTCACAAACACATAGGCTGGCCTCTACTATTGCATATATCTTCCTTACGGGAGAATTTAAAAAGAAAACATGGAGGAGATTTTCGATGTAGAGGAAAAATATGCTAGAAAACTTTTACGTTTTTCTCAATGCACAAGCATAGTTTTACTCTCGTCTTTCAAACTGATGTTGTCCAATTCACCACCTTGTACAAACAAATCATGCACAGAGAGGTTCTGTTCGAGCCTACCTCATTTGGAGCTTCAAATTCAACGAAAATTTTGGGATTTCCTTCTCCACAGAGTTGTTCTACCTTTCCTGTATAACTCTTCCTGTAGAAGGCCCCTATTTCCTGTAGAATAGAACTACTCATCCAGTAGAACCCGATAGGCGAGAGATTTTCGAAAACAGGCAGAAAAACTGGTGGAGGATGACTAGTTAACTATTTTTGGAAGCAAAGGATGCGTACTCCAGTCGAGGACATCGTGGGTGAAAAATGAACAAAAGGTGGTGCATGTTTCATCTAGGCATCTTTTAACTGCGGTGTGATTCATGGTGAGAGGATGAGGTGGCCGGATCGGACCATTGATCCGACGTCACGACCATAATGTTTCTGCATTTTTCTGACCGCCATCACCTCCTCTCTGTCATTATTCGCCGCCACCATTACTAGTCCCGATGATCTCTCCCTGAATGGACACTCCACACGTGCTGGCTACACATCTAATCGGCAATTTTTAATGTAACGGGGCTTGTTTGGATCCCACGAAGATATGTAACTGGGCAAGGGTGGCCAATTGACTAGCCATTGATTCCACTCAATCTGAACCATTCCCATAGCCATGCAGCTTTAAAATATGATTTATGCAATTGACGAATGATTTTAGGCACTTACCTATGTGGTCATGGCCGCGTTATGCAGATTTCGGGTCTTGGAACCCATTCCTTCACTTGTTGTTGCTGCATGCATGGGTTTTGAAACCCATTCCTTCGGTTGTTGTTGCTGCATGCATACTGCATGCTTGGCTTTGGCTGCTGCTAATATTCTCACATTCAATAAGAGCTCTTTTCATGTCTCCTCTACAATCCTTGGTCGTCCCTGTCTCCGGACTATGTCTTCGAGAGGGATCAGCTACTACCGGATTCCTATAAGATGTCCTCTAGCTGCTTCTCCTCCTGGAATGCAAGCTAGAATGAGCAGGGATATACCACTAACGAGGGTCTCGGCTGATGAGCAGTCTAGATGGAGGGTGACAGGTATGGTGAGTGAGAAACTACTGCTTGATTTGTCATTAAAAAATTTTGCTGGCAGTATGAAGAAAACAGGGTTTTCTGTGTGTGACTGTGCAGGAACAAACAAAGGGGATGAGTGTAATGGAGGTGTACAGAGATTGAAGAGGGTGACATATGATGATGGATGGAAATAGGGATGTTTACAGGCCTCATAGGAAGATTCCCAACCTTCAGATTCTCTTCTGAGATCAATTATGGCTTGTTCGTAGGTTCTACAGGATCTTCTTGTAGAAGACACAAAACATCCTGTAGAAGGTGAAATATTAACCTGAATGAGATCAAATCTTAGGAAAGGGTAGTGGTCATGGAGGAATCAATTGTGAGGGATGCTTGTAGCCTAGTTCTGACCTCTGTCTTCGTTTTGTGCGATCCTCCTAACCTACAATGTCCTTCCTGCAACCTGCAATTATTCAACAAAGATTAGGTTTATTTTCTGTTTTTTTCTTTTTCTCTCTTTTTTTTTTTATCTGAGACAGCTGGGGCAGCTCCAGGAGGTTTTCACCCTCACTGTCTACCCTAGGCACCTCCAAGAGGTTTTCACCCAAGGATCTTTTTATTCTTTTTCCTGTTTTCTCTCTTCTTTTTTTTCTTTTTTTTTATGCTCAAGGTGTGGGTGGAGTGGAGACAGGGGCTTGCTCCACTACCAGCACTGATTTATCTAGAGTTTCAATGAACTCCTGCTTAGAAAGGGGCTTCCTGTAGATTTTTAATTGATGCCAATTGACAAGCATGGGGATGGCTTCTTCATCAATGGTCCTGATAAGGACTGAACCATTGTCGTTGCATTTCTCCACTGTATATGGTCCCAACCATCTTGTCCTCAACTTCCCTTTGAAATCCTTGTATCTCAAGTCATATAACAGTGCCCAATCTCCTAGCTAAAATTTCTTTTCATTAAGGTGTCGGTCATGCCATATCTTTCTTTGGAGTTGGACCACCTCTGAGTGGAGGAGGGCCTGCATTCTCTGTTCATCTAGTCCATTCAGCTGAAGTAATCTTTCCTATTGTGCATGGCTGAGATCTAGATCTAGTTGAGCTGCCAACCTTAATGTGTTGTATTCAAATTCTATGGACAGCAAAGCCTTCTTCCCGTAGACCAGCTCATAAGGTGTGAAACCTATTGTAGTTTTCCAAGTAGTGTTGTAGGCCCAGGTGGCCTCAACCAAGCGATCTGCCCAATCTTTTATGTTGCTATTCACCACTTTAGTCAAAATCTCTTCCAAAGCTCTGTTAGTGACTTCCACCTACCCATTTGCTTGCGGATGATAAGGGGTGGAGGTTCTGTGCTTAATCTTGTGATAAGCGAGCAGGTCTTCAATCAGGTTAGAGGTAAACTGACTTCCTTGATCTGTTACTAATTCTCTTGAGTAGCCAAACTTGTAGAAGGTATTTTCCCTCAAAAACTCAGCCACTTTTTCCTCTGTTGTTGCCTTGATTGCCTTTGTTTCTGCCCACTTTGTCAGGAAGTCCATGTACAAAATGATGTAAGACTTTTGTTTTGAAGGAGGGTTGATAGTACCCACAAAGTCCATGCCCCACTTCTCAAATGGCTCAAAAGTCACTTGAGGATGGAGGGGCATTTCATCGCTTGGAGTCGGTTTCCCCATCCTTTGACATCGGTTACACTAGCTGATGTATCTTCTAACATCTTGATGAAGAGTGGGCCAATAGTAGCCTACCTATAGAATTTTGAAGGCGGTCCTTTTTGCTACAAAGTGGCCTCCACAGGGTCCATCATGACAGGTTAGGAGGATGTCAAAAACTTCCTCCTCCGTGACACAACACCTCAAAATCTGATCTGGGCCAAGTTTAAACAAGTTTCCCCCAATCCAAGTGAATGGGGCACTTTTCCTCACGATCTTGCTCTTCTCTTCTGAGGATAGCTGTGGCAGGAACTGTGTTGAAACCAAGTAATTTGCTATATTAGAAAACCATGGAGAGAATACTGAAATAGAAAATAGGTGTTCATCCAGCATTTGATCATCCATCATCCCTTCTTCACCTATAGACAAATCTAGTCTAGACAGAAAATCAGCGACAACATTTTCCTTACTTGGCTTGTCAGCAATGGTCAAGTCACATTGCTACAATAAAATTAACCATCTAATGATACGAGCATTTACATCAGGTTTATTAATCAAATACCTAATCGCAACATGATCAGTGTGTATGAATGTTTTATAACCAATGATGTAGTGTCTGAACTTGTTTAGGGAATGGACCACAGCTAGGAGCTCTTTCTCGGTTACAGTATAGTTTAACTCTACCCTGGAAAGGTTTTTACTGACAAAATATATGGCATACGGTAGCTTCTATTCAACTTGTCCTAAGGCTGCTCTTATGGCTTTGTTCGAGGCATCTGTATGACTGTGGAAAGGTAGGGCCTAGTTTGGACCTCTCAAGATTGGGACAGTTACCAGCTTATCTTTCAACACATCCAAAGCCTCTTGACAGTTGTCAGTCCATATAAACTCAAAATCGTTCACCAAAATACCAAACAATGGAGAGGCTAGCTTACTGAAATCTTTAATGAATCTTCTATAATATCCTACTAAGCCTAGAAAACTTCGAACATCTCTTACCTTTTGAGGAGGTGGAACCCTTTGGATGATAGCAATTTTGTTCTGATCCACCTATAACCCTTGCTGAAAAATTGTATGACCTAGCATTGTCCCTTTAGTCATCAGGAATTCACATTTTTCAGGACTGAGCGACAGGTTTATTTCAATGCACTGGGTTAAAACGTTTCCCAGGATGGTCAATGCTTCTTGGAAGTTGGACCATTAGGGACTAAAGTTGTTAAACAGACATGGACAGCGAGAAAGAATAGGAAAGATAAAGCATGCATTGGAATTTTTATTAACAATAGATGTACATTTATAGTACAATATGGTGACCGTTGGGATTCACATCCCAAGGTCCCTTGGACTACTTAGTCTTTTCGGCTTCCACAATAACCCATTAGGATTAGGTGTCCAACATCCCCCCCCTTAATCCGAAGGGTTATGTATGAGTCCAAGAAGAGAGCTAAAATACAAAATGTGCAAGAATGCATGGCAGCACTAGGCTGAATGTGCTCTATGAAATGTTGGTATAAAAAGGCAGTGGTTTAAGGATGACCACCAACATTGGAACGCTTAGTGCAGTTCCCAGAACTCTTCCAAAACTGGCAAGAAGCTGAAGTCTTCTACTAGAGGAAGTGATCCTATTGTTTAAAAGAGGGAAACCTTCAACCATAAAAGGGAGGCCTCACCCCGCATAAAAGGTAAAACTTCAACCTGTAAAAGGGAAGTCTCAACCTGTGATGGTTTAAGGATGACCAACAACTCTGGAATTCTTATGCAATTCCTGGAACTCTTCCAAAGCTGGCAAGAAGCTGGAGTCTTCTGCTAGAGAAAGTGTTCTCAATTTTGTTCTCGGAACTCTTCCAAAGCTGGCAAGAAGCTGAAGTCTTCTGCTAGAGGAAGTGTCCCAGATCGCCAACTGATGGCATGCTCACGGGCATATTTGTCTCTGGCTACAACTCTGAAACTGATGTGGCAGGTTGTGGCTCAGGCTTGCTTGATGTGGCTTTGAAGCTTGTAGATGACCATCATTTCCCCCCCTGTCAGGTACAAGGTGAGAAGATGGAGAAAACTCTACTGCAAGACTGTTCAATATTCTGGAACAAGTCCTGACATGTGTTTGAAATATTTTATTGGCTTTTGATGCCCATTGCCAAGAAGCGATCCATCCTAGATGAATCTTTGTTCTTGCAGGACGTTTGTTTTTGAAGAATCTGTTTGAAGAATGACTGGTTTTATGGCAGTGCTTACATGGATGAAGATCAAAACAGTGATCTTTCAGATGGCCAACTCGGTCACAGTGTTGGCATTTCATGATCTATTGTTGTTGTTGCTGTGGAAGAGGGGCAGAGTCTGGAACAGCTGAAGCTGAACTGTCATGAGTAGCAGGTGAACTGTCATGAATGAAACCAGCACTCTGAAACTGAATGGGCTTGGCTTAGTCTGGAATATGAAAGGACAAGTCCTTGTCATATCCAAGACTAGTTTTGTGCTTGTTGTGGACAAGCTGTTCCCAAGGTCTGATGATGGGCTTGGGAAGTGCAGACTGAGTTTCTGCATCTGCATGTACAACTGCTGCTTTGTTAACTTGCTGCTGATGGGTGGTTGTCTCAATGCTCTGAATAGAAACAGGTTCAGAATGGTGTCTATTTTGATGTAGCTCTTCTTGCTATAGCTGTGATTCAAGCTGCAAAAAGTCAATATTTTCCTGTGCATTTTGTAGACAGACCTGAATGTCTGTGAGAGAAACTTTGTTGATTTTTAATGTATCATGAGTAGTAGACAATATCAGAGTTTTGATGAACTCTAATACTTCATTGATTCTGGCCATTTTTTCTTTAATGTCAGAACTACACCTTAAAAACTGAAAAGTAACACCCACTAGCAATATCCTTTATAAATGTGCAACAAATGATCAGTGTGCAACCAGCAAGCACCAATTACAATCCATATAAAAAAATAAGATGATGAAGCTACGTTACTGTTGAAGACCTTAAATTTGATGCTATGATGATATCACTGAAATTGTGTATTTGATAATGATCAGTACAATATATGAGTATCTGATATCACTGCACTTGAATGCTAAAACATTGTATCAAAGGTGAAGTGATTGTTCTAGTGACAGAGTTATAGTGTACTGCTACAAGAACACAGTGACAAGGAAATGCAACTGTGAAACCTTGAAACCTTGCTTACTGTGAACACAACCTGATTATTCCTTAATTACTGTAACTAGACATCATCAATATATATGTAACTAGACATCATCAATATATATGTGACATTTCTGTTCTTGAGAAACCCGTGCCTTTTCATGGCTTCACTACACAATATTATTATAGCCACAAAACCTTCACCAATCTGTCCTCAAATCAACAGTAATTCAATCATGTGATATGGAAGAAGCCACTAGATGCATTCATGTTGGTTTTCTGTACACAAACTGATGTAAATATTCGCCCATCAATGGCTGACATTATTATGATGCTTTCAGAGCCTTATGGCTCACTGTCCAATCCCAAAAGGCCACTGCTCTGCCCGAAAGTGGAAACCGACCAACCTACAGGGAAGCCGCCTAACGTAAATGACTTATACAACTGGAGCAAAAATTCAAGACATCTGTTAATGTGATTTATATTGTTTGGACAACTGGATCAGTGATCTGAAAATGCAGCTTGTGCGACTTAGGACAAAAGGATCATTCAGTGATGTTCATTTTTTTTTTTTTAATCGGCATAATGCGTCAATATCTTGAGTCATCATGATAATTTATAACCGCACACAAGAAACGAATAGCGGTAGCTTTTCTCAATGTCAATGGTGAACCATTGCTTTGGAGGAATTCAGATCGGAATCCCGGGAGTTTTCTGCTTCACAAATGAAACCTAGAAAGGAAGAAGTGAAGGGCGAGAGCCAGACCATACGCGCTCTTCACACGCCTACTTCCTTCCTTCCTTGGACACATTGCAGACCATTTTGATTTGGTTTAAACCCATTTTCCCATGATAGAGAAGGTAAATTTCTTCAATGGTATCTCTAATAAACAAATTGTTGACACATTGCAGATCTTAATGATTTATTCAAACCCAATTTCCCGGCAGGTGGTTAAATCCAGGTAAATTTCTGAAATAGTGGAAACCGGTACATTTGTATTGAAATACATATTGCCGTAACCTGACATTCCATGCCCATCAGATAATAGAAGAAAATCAAGCACAAAATGAATATTCGAAAGGTCTCTTACCATCGGACTGTGACATCTTCATCGCATTCCCAATCAAATTCCTTAAAAGCTCTTAACTCCTCAGTCTTTGGAGGCCGATTGTAAGATTTCGAATGCACGCGATAATGGTCCAATATTCTTCACAATCGATATGATGTCCAGGAAGTAGAAAACGACTAGGCTTTAATTATCTTCGCAATCTTCAATTATCTTCGCATTGCTTCCCACGTGGCGTCGACTTCATCTAGACACGTTTCTGTTTCTCGTCGATGTCCTCGATTTAATGGCGATGATTCATGGAATTAGAGGCAATGACTAAAGGCATTGATCGCTGGAGCCATGAATCAGTAGGAGACTTGGGCAATGGCGGTGGTAGAAATATTCGAAATAGGCAAACTAATAGCATTGATATTGTGTGACATCATAAGGCAGTGCATTCTACTTACTTCTCTCCTAGTGGAAACTACCTTACAACCACAAGCTATGATGACAGTGTGGGAGTATCAAATGGACTCGACTCATGGAATACAACTTTTATATACCATTACAACCCACTGTGTAGATGGATATCTTACATCAACAAAGATTATAACAATTTTACACAGCTCATTCATAACAGCAATTCCTACTAGTTTGTTAAGCATCCTTTCGTCCACGACGTATTGGCAGGGGCCAACGTAGGTGGTAGGGTGTATCTATGGCGAAAAACACTGAAGTACCTCAATAACGCTCTCATTATTTTGTGTTCTCAAAAGCCAGAGATGAAATTGAAGTGAAGACTGGCAATCTGACTCACAATCAGTGTGGAGAGAGCAGCTAGCGGACTTATGTGAAAGCACTGTTATATATCAGCGTGGAGACTGAGACAGTGTTTTGTAGGAGCAGCGATTGCAGCTACAACTCCTTTCAACGCATATGAACCAGCATAACAGCGTTACCTTCAGGCGTTCCTTGTCAGGGAGCGTTTCTCCTTCCGGCAGCGTTTCTCCTTCTCCTTCAGGCAATGGACAGAGGAGCAGGTGTAATGATTCTCTTTTTCCTTTTAAACGTTTATGACGGTTAGAGGTATTCAGAAGAATATGCAAGCAGATTTAAAAAGGCCAACACTATTCAAGGCAACTACACAGGCCACACATCATGGCTCTGATACATTGTTAAACAGACATGGACAGCGAGAAAGAATAGGAAAGATAAAGCATGCATTGCAATTTTTATTAACAATAGATGTACATTTATAGTACAATATGGTGACCGTTGGGATTCACATCCCAAGGTCCCTTGGACTACTTAGTCTTTTCGGCTTCCACACTAACCCATTAGGATTAGGTGTCCAACAAAAGTCATCCATATAGATTTCCACTGAATCATGAACCAGCTCAGCAAATATGCTCAGTACTGCTCTCTGGAAAGTGGCAAGAGCATTGCATAACCCAAAGGGAAGGACCCAGTAGGTAAAGGTACCCCATGGACAAGTGAAAGTGGTCTTATCTTGGTCTTTCGAGCTGATTTGGATCTGATTATACCTGCTAAACCCACCTAGGAAAGAAAAGAAATTCTTCCCTGCCAGTCCATCTAACACTTGATCTATGAAAGGCAAAGGGAAATGGTCCTTCTTGGTGGCTTTGTTAAGTTCTCGATAATCTACACAGATTCTCCACTTTCCATTTTTCTTGGGCACAAGCACCAGAGGAGAAACCCACTCGCTGTTAGAGATGGGGTAGATGAATCCTGCATCCAACAACTTTTGCAATTCTTCATTGACAATGTCCTTAAGGGCTGGATTCATTCTCCTCTGAGGCTGTCTAACTGGTTTACAATCCTCTTTAATGTAAATGTGATGGGTACAGATTGAAGGGTGGACTCCTTTCATCTCCTTATAGCTCCAAGCGAAATCATCCAAATGGTGGTTCAATATGCTACATAGCTCCTTCTCCTGAGAGGGGGATAGGGATGAGTTGATCTTCAAGGTTCTTTCAGGGACAAATTCTACATTCTTAACTCAGGGAGAGGTCAGATCAGCCACACAGAGATCCACTAAAGCACTGGCTTGGGTGTCTTCTACCAACTTTTCTAATGGCAACACGCTGGGAGGTGGATTCTAAATCAAATTCTCAATAAGGTCATCCTCGGCTTGAGGACCTCCCCTAGTAGCTTCCATCGTGCACACTGGTGCAGAGTAGACTTCATCCTCATCTTCCTCCTCCAACCAAAGAGGTAAGTCATGTTCTAGCAGAGGTTGGGCAGGAGGATATAGGACTAGTTGTTTGGACATTGGCCCTTCTTAATGGTCATGCTCCCCACTTGAAAACTGATGTAAGCATATGCATTATCTAACCAAGGCCTTGCCAAAATGAGGGGGTATCTAGTGAGTTTTTCCTTTGGCTGAAGGAAGACGAAGTCTGCAGGGTACTCCCAAGAATCAATAGAGACCATGACATCTTCCACAATCCCTTCGGGAGTCATGGTGGAGCGGTCTACTAACTGCAGTACTGTTGAGGTCTTCTTTAGGGAACTCTGAAGATTGAGTTTGAGCATAGTGTCCCTGGTCATCACATTAATGGCAGCCCCTAGATCAATCAGGGTGTGGGGGATTATGGTGCCATTGATGTGGACATCAACTACAGGACTCCCAGGGTCCAAATATTTTGGATACATTACTTGTCCCAACATTAGATCGGACAGTTGTCCTATGACATTGATAGTTGGGGCATCTCTCTTGCACCTGCCTGGGTGCCTGAAACACTTCTCTTTGATCAATTTGTTGTAAATTGGTACATCTTTTATGGTATGGAGAAGTGGTATTTTTACACACAATTGTTTAAGTTCTCCTAGAAGTTTAGTCTCTTCTGGGTTTGGTTGTGTGGTTATAGTTAGTCTCTTAAGAAAGGGTGGAATGGCTTTGGGTCCACTTTCCTGTTTCTCTTCTTCATCCTCCGGGGGAGGAGGTTGGCGATCTGGGAGGACCTTCCTAGATCATAGGTTGATCTCCTGAATCTCCACAGCATAGGTAGGGCATGTTGTCTCTCTAGTATAGACCTGTTGGGCCTGCCTATTGTTGGGGTTCGGGTTCGTTTGAGCAGGCATCAAGGGTTTTCTTGGAGGAGCAGGAGGTAATGGTTGTGGTTGAGAAGGTGGTGGAGGTAAAATAGTGGGAGGATAGTTGTATTGGGGCCTCCACCCCTATTGAGGTACATTCCACTGAGGTTGTGGCTGAACATGAGAATGAAACGAATGAGTGGCAGGTTGAGTATGGTATTGAGATGGATATGACCAAGGAGGAGGTGTGGACGAGGAAGGATGAGTAGGGGGGCCCAAAGAAGGTATGTGAGTGGATTGGTTGGGGTTGTAATAAGTTTGGGATGTCCCTTGCATCCCCTGCTGGTAAGGTCTGGATCCATGCGGCCTCCTTTGGTTGAGGAAGTAGAGTGGTTCAATGGCTCCTTCAACCCCTTGGTACATAGCTTTAAGTCTGGGTAAGGTTGGGCACTGGTTTGTAGGGTGGTCTTCCTCACAAAAGAAACATACCTCTACTGAGTGCAATGGACACTCATTCTTAGGATGCTTCCTTGTACATTTGGGACAAAAGATAGCCAAAGCCCTCTTAGATTTTTCTTTCTTCTGTTGGATTTGGAAAGTATCCAGTTGCATGGCAATGGTCTGTCTCATCTAACTTTTAAGGTCTTCCATCTAATTTGTAAACTCATGTTTGGAGAAGGTGCCACTAGCTGAAAGTTGATTTCCCCTACCCCTTTTCTAGGCTGCCCTAGAATGGTTTCTAAACATAGTCTTTATGTCATCATATGGCAATTGGTAGATGTCTCCTCCTGCCAGCAAATGGAGTGTATCTAGAAGATCTTCAGGGACTCCTCGGAGCAAAACCAACTTTAGAGATTCGGGGTCAAGTTTGCACCTGGCCTTTTATAACTGAGTTGGAACCTTTCTTCATAGTCCTCTAAAGATTCATCACTTCCCATGGTCATCCAAAAGATCTCTCCCTTCGTTTCATTTGACCTACAGTAGTCCCGATATTTTTTGTTAAAGGCTTGCTGCATTTGAGCCCAAGTTGTGATACTGTATCCAGGTAACCCCATGAACCAGCGTAGTGCTACATCCTTGAGGGTAGAGGGAAAGAGTTTCAACTTTTGCTAATCTTCTACATAGTCATAAGTTCGACAAATGACAACAAACTCAAACAAGAAGGTATCAGGGTCTTCAGTGGTCAATCCATGGAAGTGAGGTAAGGCTGAGGGACTTATGTTTTTCATTTTTGTGTCCCCATTGGTCTCTCGGATGGGAAAGGCATCTTCTATTCTCTCCTCATCTCCTATACCATTTCTATGTTCAACCATGGTCTCAGGAGGAATGTTTTCTTGCTCTTCTTCTATTATAGGATCTTCGTATATCTTTGGACATTCACCTATAGGTTCTTCTGGATCACTGCCACTGAATAAAAGAGAAGGGTGACTCAATGATGTGGTGGGAGTGTTGGGTAATAATTTTCCTGTATTGTCTCTGTTCCTACGAGTCATGAAATTATTTTTGGTTGATTTTTGTTTTTTTTGCTTGTAACTGCAAAACTGAAATAGATTGAACTACATCTAACTAAAATCTATCTTGCTGAAATGAAAATGCAGAATTGAAATGAAAGCAGGAAATGACTAATATATTTTGCTGAAATGAAATTGCAGAAATGAAATGCTAAGCTACGCTTGCAGAATTGAAATTGCATAATTGAAATGCTAATCTATGCTTGCAGAATTGAAATGCTAGTCTAGGAAAGCAAGAAATGTCTAATCTACTTTAGTGGAATTGAAATTGCAGAATGGAAATGAAACAACTACACTAATCTTGCTGAAATAAACTACTTAGCAGAAGGTTGCAGTAGAAAATAGAAGAAAAGAAGAAATCACAAATACTCTGATGCTTCCCCAACAACGGTGCCAAAAAGATGGTGGACTCCAGTATTGCAACAATGATGTTGTAACTCTTGGGACTCCCTTCTTTACTTTTATCAACCCGGTAGCTCGTAACGAACTTGGAAGCGACTGTGCTATATGCACAAGTACTAGCTCTTACTGCAGGTTGCCACTTGATCAGCTGGCACAAGTTCGCTAGGAGCTTAAGCCAACTTCTATGAGTTCTTAGAAGAAGATTTTAAATGTGATGGATGAAGGCTAACTGAAAAGAGGCTATTCTACTTGAAGAAAGAAGCGGAAAGCTGAAAGGAAATGCAAACCCTAGCAAACCCTAGTTTTACCGACTAACCCTACTAGTGCAAGAAAAGAGATGAAAGCTACGGAAATGGATGCCATTGACTCTTGGAAAGGTAAATTGCATGTGACTAAGCTACTTCTGAAGTGAAATTTGACAAGGAACATCTTTTTGTGTTTTTGAGTGATCTTGTAGAATTATTATGCATGTGCTTTAATCGTTTTGACTGTGCAGAGATTGACTGGCGAAAGGAAATGGAGTAGGCACTTGCAGGAGGTTGGGAAGGTGAGAAGAGGGCCTAAGGGGTCCCTAGTACCCTTCCAGAGAGTTTCACAGTGATCAGGTCTCGAAAACCTGCTCACGTGAACTTCTAGAGGAAGTCTGCAGGGGTTCTACAGGATGTTCTATAGAAAGAGCCAAAAGAGGATTTTAGAGGGTTGATGGAGGAAAAATGGTGGGAAAGCAAAAATGGAGGATGGATGAGGATGTGAAAAGGTCTAGGACCTTGTAAAGGAAGCTAAGGAGTGATGAATATGGTTGGACTTGTTCAAGGATGGAGAGAGCAATGTTGCACAAAAATGTAGAAATTAGGGGAAGTTGGGAAAGTGTGGCAACTGAAGGGAAGAAATCTAAGTTAGGGGGTTGGAGCAAGTGGTACAATCAAGGATAGGCAGGGAGGTATTATAGATGCTCTGCACACTATTTCTCAAAACTGATCTAAGAAAGACTAGAAAAACCAGAGATCTAACTATTTTGACCTAATCTGACCTAGAAACCAGAAACATGATGAGCAAAAGTTTATAGACAATAAATCATGCAAGAAAACTATGGAAACTAAGCAAGAATAGATATAAACTTGCAAGTACAACTGGTATCAACTTATCCAACTAGAACTCTAACACTAGCAATTGCATGGAAAGGCAAAAACGGTGTTTTTGTGGCAGTAAGTATGCCTTGGTCTCAGCTCATGGTCCCAAGGAGGGAGAGGTGAGATCAAGGATTGCTTGATGGCCCTTTTTGAAGATCCTTTCTATTACCAATCTGTCGAATCAACCTAAAGCATGGAAAGCTACTTTAATCATCAAAAGCAACCTAAGTAACAAAGCAAGACCTTGACCTAAATAGCATAAGTTATTCTATGAATGCAAAGAAAACACATAAAAGTACACAAAGGAGGTACTGGCGATTGGGTTGGGCCCAACCCCAAGAGCTACAGCCTCCTAAGAAAAGCTCAAAGCTGGTGCAAAATGAAATTTATCTCCATTACTCAAAAAATAACCATGTCACAAAAATGTTTACAGCAAAAGCTCGAAAATGAGCTGAAAGGCCGAGCAACACTAAAGTGCAAAATACAATTGTTCAAGAAGGCTTGAACCCTTCCTACTTATGCACCACGAGGACCTCCACCAGCCCTCCTTAACTTGAGGGGCTTGGCTACTCAAAACTGCAAGTAATTAGCCACTTCACAAAATCTACTCGGCTACTCTTGGAAATCATCTTTGGTGGGTTGTTGAACTCCGAGCTGATGGTGGAGAACTCAAGGAAGGGGCCATTTAGTGCAGGAGACACCCTTCCTACTAATCCTCAGCCTTGTTCCCTCGTATTTGGTTGTCAACTCGCTCATAAATGATTGACCTTGGTCCAAAAGATGTCCAAAAATATGCAATAAGCACGTATTAGACTTTGTGGTCAAGTGACTATTCTCATTCATTAAATAAACATAAATATACTCAAAAGCATGCCTAAAACTATGAATAATGGTGGATTAATCGAGAATAATAGGAAAAATGAGCCCAATAAGTTACCCATTTTTGGGGCTCATCATGCTGTTGGAAGCGCTGAATCCCCATTCAGAGTGTTCGAAGAGGAGGAAGATAGAAGTACAGGCTGAAACAAATAGAGTGTGTGCCGGAAGGAAGGATAAGCAGGTGAAACAACACTAAATTTCATAGGAAATGGGAGGAGCAACAATACAGCATGAGCTAGGGTCCACAAAAGCCCTGGAAGGTTGCCCTGAAGCATGCCAGGTTTTCAAAGATGCAGGCTAGTTCGAATTCTTCCAAAGATTGGAAGGATTGGACAATGGTGTGGCCATGGAATTTGCAAAAGAAATTGGAAAGAAACTAGATGGAAGTCAGAGGATTGAAATTGGAGGTAATGGAAGAAGTTATCGCCAGAGTAACAGGATTACCAGTAGAAGGGAAGAGATGGTTTACTAGGAAGGTCAATGACCCTTCACTGAAACGAGATTTTCTTCAGGAAAGCGAGTCATTGGTTAAGAAAGGCAGGGGAATTGATAGGCTGTCACTCCCCCAGCCATGGGTGGATGTTTCTCTCTTCCTCTTTAAGTACATTACTTGTGAGGGAAGGGCAAAAATTGTGTTTAATTATCACTTCCAATTATTGAACCATCTCCACCATCAACAGCTGATCAACCTTCCTTATTTCTTGTTGGGCAATATTAGGCACATGGCTGCGGCTGTGAAAATGGCTGCACATCCAGAAACATGTGTTATGAGCCATGGCCTCATTAAAATCATTGTGTTGGATGACCTGAGCCGACAGGGCAAGAATTGGGAGGAATTCATGTGGAAAAGGCCCAGTACCACTGGTAGAAGGCAAACATAGACAGCTGGGGAAACTCCAGAAGTGACAAAAGAGAAACCTCAGTCCTCGACAGTGAGGGTCAGCGAGAATTTGGTTGATAAACCAATTGGCAACAGAATTCTGAAGTAGAGAATAAGGGTTAGCAGGCACCCAAAGTCCCCATCCATGTCAGGAAAGGATGAAGAAGCAGTCGAGCAGAAGGACAAGGAGCAATCTCAGCCAGAAAAACCTCCTTCACCTAGTAAGGGAAAAATCCAGTCTTTGCTGTCAAAAATTAATATTTTAGAAAAAGAAATTAAAGAATTGAGGGAATAGCTAGCAATAGGAAAGGCAGAGTCAAGAACCTAGGGCTTGATACTTTAGTAGAGGCTGTGGACAGGGCCAGAAGGGGAGAAATCCTGGGCACTCTATGTGTAGCCTGTGTTGAGAAGTTGGTAGAAGCCAGATTCAAAGTCTATGCAACAGACACTACCTCGAGGGGGATTCAAATTGAAAATTGGGAAGATGTTACACCAGAACCTATCAAGGATGTTGTTGATACACCAAAACCAACAATTGAGACATCAGAATCCATAGGGAATGGTCAAGCAATGGATACACAGGAACCCTTGGCTGACATTATTGTTTCACCAAGAATAGTAGTGGAGGATGAAATCATCCAAGAAGAGGAAGGAAAAGATAATATCCATGAGTCAATGGTCATTGATGTTGTTACACAAGAACCAGCAGTAGAGACCGAAGATGGTCCGAAGGAAAATGATGAACAAAATCCTGCGAATATTACTACTACCACATAAGAACCAACAGTAAAAATGGAATTTGACCAAGAAAATAAAGAAACTGTGATAAAAACCACTAAAAAAGATGTTGTTACACAAGAACTAGCAGCTGAAGTGGGATAGTTTCACCCCTATGAGGCTGCTACACCTTTAATTGATTATGCATGTGGGGGAATGTCAGGTCCTGTTGAAGGATGGTGTTCCGAGAAATTGTTGATATTGGAAAAGCTACAAAACTGGAAGCAGATGGCACTCTCTCTAAAGGAGGAAGTGATTCCACTCAAGATGCATAACAGAATGATGCATTCCCTGAGAGAAAAATGGTTAAAAGAAGAATGGGAAAGAGAAGAGGAGACATGGAGGCATAAAGAAATTATGAAGAAAAAGGATGAACAACTGCATCAGTTGCATCAGGACGTCTCCGACTTGACATTTGATAAGAACAAATTCCATGAACTTGCTCTAAACCTGCTAGCATGCAGGCAACCATCCCCTTCATACCCTGTGTTCCTGTGGGAACGTTATTACTTATTCTGGTTAAGGGTAGTTTGTGAGAACATGTCCTATATGGGGTCTTTAACCCACACTTTCTTGGAAATTTTTCATTCTTGTGATTTTGATGATGAGAGTTTGTTGTGCAAGTTGTTCTTGCACAATATGATGTGTGAACATGTGAGCACGAGGATGGTGGTGAGTGTCATTTCTTTCATGGGAGACTTGCAGTTGCAGGAATTCCTCTCATTTATGAGAATCAGATTGAGTGGCAACTGGCCAAGAAAACAATAGATACCAATGAGGAAAAGACAACATTGTGGGTCAGGTTTGAACTAGGAATGGCATACGAACTCCAGCGAGAGTTTAGACAATTCTTGAGGAATCCAGAAATTAGAGATCAATCTGCCACTTATAGAAGGAGAATCGTGAGGATCTGCCTTAACTTGTTTGCAAAAATGAGAGCCAAGTACTAGTCGGATGTCTCAAGCGCAAGTTGTAACTTCTTTGTTTTTTATCAGCATGAGAATCAAGAGATTCTCATGACTGATCTGCTTTTTAATTTTTGGGTTGTAATAATTATAAAGGACTCGACTTTTTATGTATTAGCAGACGACATATAGCATAGTACTGTTACTCTGTTTCTGTAATCCTGAACTTATTCAATATCAATTGGCACGGTGATGTTGTTACTTTCCAATTGATTTGTTAATCATTTTTTGTGTTCTTCCTACAGCCTACTGAGGAGGAAGGGCCCTCCTCTTTGGCAGGGATTGCAGTGATTAGGTAGTGTACATTTCAGTTTATTTATTTATGGTTTTTTTTTGTCGTTGTACAAATCGTGGATTGCATTCGTGGTCGCTTCTATTTATCCTATGATGTTACATAGAGTTAAACAACAAAGCAATATAACCAGCTAGAATAGATGTTAGTTCTAGTGTGACGCGCCTTTATTTCAATAGCTGCGAGTTGTGATTCGTTCTATAGAGTGTCTTTTTTGTATCTACAGGCATGGTTTGATTCAACAATTTAGATTAGTGACACATTTTATAGCTTCTCTACACTTTCTTATGCTTGGCTGGAGTGTATCGACACAGAAAATTTGAAATCCATTGAAACAACAAGACCTACCCTGGGTTGACAATTAATGTTGCAGTCTGAAGACAATTAAGGCTTATTAAAACAACAATTCACCATGATTGGTCATGAAAATGTTTTCTTTAAAAAGTAAATGCTATTTTGAAGTTTTAGCATATCTTGACTTCAATTGTCATCCATTACTCATAAGGAGCGAATATGCCTCCCCATCCACTAATTTTAAAAAATTTCAGAGTGTAATTCAAAAATATGAATCTTAAAAAATAAGAGGTCTCATCATGAGACGACTTACCATGATCATGGGAAACTAATGATATTGACATTATCAACACTGGCCACCAAACCAAGATAATGGCTTATGGTTATTTAACCATAAGAAAATAGGTCTCATCATGAGTTGGTGTTCAATATCATTATAACATGTGAATGGCATTATCACAATCTGGTTACCAAGCCATGACAATGGCTTTCAAGAAAACTTTAAAGTGGATGGGATACTAGTATGTATTTGATTAAATGGTAACCCTGTCAAGGCTATGGATGCCTACTGGTTGTTGGCTTAGGTTTGGCCTGACCCAGGTTCAATTTTACTGCGTAACAACAAAACCCTCAATCATTGGCCCTCTCAATAACGACCTGCAAGTAGACGTAGTCTCACCCGAAATGATTATGGGTGGATGAAGAACCAAGTTTTTGCAGCCTTGAGGGCAGATGTAATGTGGTATTTTTATACCTTATTTTATACGTATCATGTATAATTTACTCTGCATTCATACATTACTTCACCCTATTATACTATTCACTTAAAACATACCAGAAATAACCATAAACAATATTGCATGGAAGCAAATTATAACCAAAATACTAAACAAAATGTGGAAGATGCACAATAATCATACATAATTTATGCTCATCAAAATTGTACTTCTTATATTAAATATTTAGAAACAATGTACAATCCTCAACCTGCACAACTAGCTACAAGTGTCTACGCACTCAGCTATAGACTTTAGGTCTCTATGCATTCAGACCAACGTTGTTTTAATGTTTGCAAATGATCTAACTTGATTTATTGAATACTTCATGTACCACGTCAACGCTTTATCTTGGAATGTCATGAAAAACTGTACTTTCTTTATATTTTCATCATGGACCTTCTTTGTTTTCTATACTACTTCACATAAAAACTAGAATTGCTCCAGATCCTCTAATCCAGTCCCTTTAAAAATGGGTAGCTTAAGATAATCTGCCATAATTCTTCTCAGAGGGGGAGGGGGATCAATATGGCAGGTAGGGGGGGTAGGTGATCGGAATCGGATCCACAAAAAGATTGTCAAAGAACCATGATTGAATTGGGTTGAACAAATCCTTGAAATTTCCAAAACAACGATAAAAAATGCCTTGAACCAGTGGCCATGGCAGCTGACGTAGAACAACTAGGACCTCAGACAAAGCACATTGACCAAGGCCCATGGAGACTGTGCAAGAGGCCAAAACAGCCCCTGGGAGCCTCGGATCGAAGAAAGGAGGCAGTTTTTGATGTGCGATTAGTTCATCGCTAGGGGAAAAGGGCTAAAGTGAAAAGCCTCCAGTACCTGCCCACATGGAGGAATCGAAGGACCGCGGGCGGAAAAAGGAAAAGGTGCTAAAAGAAAAAGGCGGGACCCACACCCCAAAAACCGGCGGTTTCCATGGGACGCCCTTGAACGGTAAGTGGTTTTGGATGAGAGCAGAGCGATCCCACTCAGCGATCAATGCATGGCAGCAGAGGTGAGAGAAAAACCACTGCGATCGCGCATTATCGGTCAAGCAAGTTAACTGCGCTCTACGTGCGTACGACGTTGGATCTATAGGAGCCCAGATCAGATGGCTGAGGTTGCGCCTGATGAAATAAGTGGAATCGACAGGGAATTAATTCACGATTCAAAAGGATTTGGAATTTGTTGACTACCATAATGGATAAAGAATGCATACAAACGAACTAACGAAGCATGTTGGCGCCAATTAGATGGAGACACGTGGCCACTTCCCAATCGTTCATGCTGACGCCGAACAGGGAACTCCAAGTGCAGCTGCAGGAGGTGGATCGACAGGTGGGAGAGGAACCGAATAGGTATAGGGATCAAATGGTTAAAGCCATCCATAGAGACAGTCGAACAAAATAAGGGAATGAGGAGAAGAGTCCGAGTGGCCGAGAGAGACAGTGAATAGTGAACCCTGAGAGGAGGACTGAACACAGAGAGCAGTAAAGCCAAGCAGAGGTGACAGAGGGCCTAGCTGACCACAGGCATCATCGAGCACCAGAGAGCTTGAATATTCAAGCTTTTCCGTAGAGGGATCTATTCGGAATGAGCACCACAGTTGGCTCTTTCCATTGTAGACCGAGGGTCACAGAGCTGGTAGGAAGAGAACGAGTCTGTGTACTCTGAGTGGCTTGGGGAATCCAAGAACCACCCTGCCAAGCTAAATCTGCTTCAGGAGAACTCATATTGAGTCCCTGCATTGTAACACACTTCTTAAAGACACAATAAAACAAGGCCACCACTGAAGCTGGACTAGAGATGTAGCCCTGGACAATAGGGTGAACTCCTTATTAAAAACTGTTTGTGTTTTTGTGTTGCTTACTGCATTTCTCTATTGTCTTTCCACTTATTTTTTGTGTATTGGAAATCTGATCGATCTGTTGTTACAATAACACAGAACACACACACCAAAACATGAGTCTATAATACCTTTTGTTAATTAAATCTTTAACTGAGGTCACTCATAGGGTGATTATCAGATCAAGTGGTATCAAAGATCTAGGCTATAAGGTTAGACAAGTTTGTGTTGGTTTAGCTATGAATGCTCACTAGATCAAAGCTCAAATTAGGAGAAGGAGAGTTGGTGGAAACTAATCCTGAAATTGGGAGAGTCTATTCTCAGAAGACAATGTTCGAAGAAGGTTCCATAGGGCCAGACCCTCAATTCATAGAAAGGTTCCTAGCTATAAAGTCTATGGTAGAAGAAATGTACAAGGACATTAGAAAGCATAAGGATGAAGATTCATCAGGTTTTAAACAATAAAAAGAAGAAGATGAGTCTCACTCCCATGACCACTCCAAAGGAAAGGGGAAAGAAGAAAGCTTTCCTACACCTCCTAATAGCCCTGTGCATAATAAGAAAGCATCTTTGATTAAATTAGATGTTAAATTTTATTTGCCTATATATGATGGGGAGCTAAATGCTAAGAAGTTGGACAATTGGATTAGACAAATTGATGTGTATTGTAAAGTACAGAACATAGACTCAGACAAGAGTAAGATTCAGCTGGCAAGCCTACACCTAGGAGGCACTGCCTTGGTTTGGTGGGAAGGTAAAACCCAAGCTGATATGAAAATACATGGTAAGACGATCTCTGTCTGGAGTGAATTTATTGCTGCAACCAAAAGAAGTTCTATCCATTGGCCTACATGCAACAAGCCATGATGAGTTGGCAAACTCTTCGGCAGTTGAAAGGGAAAAGTGTACAAGGGTATACTCAAGAGATTAGGAAGAGAGCATTGATGTTGGGTATCTCATTAGACTCACCAGAGACTCTTTTGAAGTACATTGGTGGTCTACACAGCTACATGAGGCATACCATCCTCATGTTTAATCCCACTAGTATAGATGAGGTATATGTACAAGCTACTCATCTAGAAGCCAGAGGAAAGAATGGAAATCCAGAAGTTGGGGGACTATCCCAACCCACTGTAAGCAAGAGCAAGGAGAAAAAGAAGCAGAAGTGGAAAGAAAGGAAGGCTAACACTACACAAAAAGGCAAAGCCTCATGCACTCACTGTAAAAAGGAGGGGCATGATGATGAGCACTGTTGGATTCTGCATCGAGAGCTACGACCTAAGAATTCCGAGGGCAAGAAGAAGAAGATTGTTGCAGCTATTCAGAAAGATTTGGGGTCAAACTCGGGAGATGAAACAATCGTTGCAGCCACAGGTATAAAAGGTAAGAATTCTATAGTAATTCTGCTCAATCCGTTATTGATGAAGAACATGATAGAAAAAGGCATGAGCTTTTCCATATTCAAGTTGTTTCCAAAAATCAAAAGATTGATACTTTTTTTGATAGTGGCTCGCAAGTAAATCTGATTTCTGAAGCAATTGTAAAGAAATTGGGATTAGCAACTACACCTCATAAGAAGCCATACCCATTAGGATGGTTGAATGATAAAGCACAACTACAAGTGACTAGACAGTGCAAACTCAAGTTTTCTTTTGGGTCAGCATTTGTAGATGAGGTTGAGTTAGACATAATTCCTTTGGATATATGTGGAATTGTTTTAGGAAGTCCCTACTTGTATGATAGAAAAGCTATTTTCTATAGAGCTAAGAACAAGTATCTACTTGTTAAAGATGGAATCGAATACTTTGTAAGAGCTCATAAGCTCAAGAATAATTACACTCTCATAAACTCAGGACAGATGAACAGAATGATAAATTCATGTAAACAGTTATTACTGATGGTTGTGAAGGAAAAGAAATCGGATAAAACCAATGTATTTGAGGGTTGTAATGTTGATCAACAAGCTGATATAGAAAAGATTGTTTCAGAGTATGATGTCTTGTTTCAGGAACCTAACGGTCTTCCACCCAAAAAGGGAATAGTACATGATATTATTTTGCAGCAAGATGTTCCTTTGCCTAACATTGGGATGTACAAGTTATCTACTTTAGAGAATGTTGAAATCAAGAAGCAGGTGCAGGAGTTGCTCGAGAAAGGGTTCATTAGGCCTAGCACATCACCATGCGGATCACCCATCGTTTTGGTGAGAAAGAAAGATGGCTCGTGGAGAATGGGCATTGACTACCGAGCACTGAATAAGATAACAATCAAAAATCGTTATCCCCTTCCTTGCCTAGATGATCTTTTATATCAATTGAAGGAAGCTATTTATTTCACCAAGCTGGATTTTCATAGTGGATACTATTAGGCCAGAGTTGCAGAGCAAGATGCATGGAAGACTGCTTTCAAAACAAAGAAGGGATTGTATGAATGGATGGTTATGCCTTTTGGCTTAACTAATGCTCCTGCGACTTTCATGAGTTTAATGAATGATGTACTCAGACCTTTTCTTGATGATTTTGTTATTGTGTATCTGGATGACATTCTGATTTTTAGTAAAACGTGGGAAGAACATTTAAAGCATGTTAAGCAGACATTAGATGTTTTGAGAAGAGAAAAAACTTTATGTTAAACTCTCCCAATGTGAATTTCGGGCAAAACCTCTCTAAATTATTTGGGTCATATAGTAGGGGAGGTGAATTGAAAATAGATCCCGTCTAAGGCAGTGACTGTAAACTAGCCAAAACCAAGTCTGTACAGAAGTGGAGCTTCTTAGGGCAGCACAATATTGGAGGAAGTTCTTTCAAATTTCCCTCAATTGCTGCCTCCCTTACATGCTTTGACAGGATTGAACAGGTGTTCAGTGGGGAGGCAAACAACAGAAAGCCTTTGACACCTTGAAAGAAAAAATTAGTACAGCCCCTGTACTAGCACTGCCAGATCTACAAAGACCATTTGAGATCCAAACTGATGCCAGTGACTATGCCATGGGAGCAGTGTTGACACAGCACAATAAACCCATATGTTATCATTCTGAGACTTTTAATCCTGCAGTAGTTAACTATCCTACATATGATAAAGAATTGTATACATTAGTTCTGAGTGTGAAAAAGTGGAAACATTACTTAATGGGCAAAGAGACAGTGATACACACTGATCATCAGCCACTTCAATACCTACACTCCCAAACTAAGTTGCAACAATCAAGACACTACAGATGTATGGGTTTTCTAAACAGTTTCATTTAGTCATCAGATATGAAAAGGGCATACATAACAAGGTTGCAGACATGTTATCTAGACCCATTATAAATGCATCTACCATACTTAAGCATAATTCTGTGCTGCAGGAAAGCTACATAGAATAGTATGCTCAGGATATGGACTTTAAAGATGTATATGCAACTTTGATTCAAGGAAAAAGAGTAGAAGAATTGGACTATCATGTGAAGGACCAACTCTTATATCATTGTGGGAAACTCTACATTCCACAATCTGAGAGAGTAAAGATAATTAGGGAAGCACACACTTCTCTGATATCAGGTCACTTTGGGGTAAGTAAAATAGTTGCACAACTGCAAAGGTTCTGCTATTGGTCGAAAATGAATGAGACAGTTTCTAGATATGTGAAGGGATGTGCCATGTGTGCAAAAAGTAAGCCCAGTAATAGAAAACTAAGCTTATACACTCCATTACCAGTTCCTTCTCACCCTTGGGAAAGCATTTCCGTGGATTTTGTTGGAGGATTGCCTAAATCTAGGAAAGGTCATGATTATCTGTATGTTGTTGTGGATAGGTTCAGCAAAATGTGTATCTTGATACCCTGTAGTAAACAGATTACAGCTAAACAAACTGCAAAATTATTCTTTGAACATGTATGAGTTCATTTTGGATTACCCACTTCTATTGTATCTGATGGAGACACCCGATTTGTGGGAAAGTTTTGGTCAAGTCTGTGGGAATTGATGGACACCAAATTAAAGAAAAGCACAACTTTTCATCCACAAACAGATGGCCAGATAAAATTAGTTAACAGGACAGTGATCAAGTTACTGAGAGGATATTGCAGCAAACACCCTAAGCTTTGGGATGAGCACTTATGCTATGTGCAGCATGCTTACAATAGAGCCAAACACTCTTCTACACAGAGATCTCCTTTTGAGACCTGTTTTGGTTTCATACCAAGGTCTCCTTTGGATTTTGTCTTTGGTAAAGATACCATGGTTGATGGACACAGCGATCTGGACAAGGTAACTAGGTTCATTGAACAGATCTAGGAGATCCACCAGGCAGTACAGGAACAACTGGAAAAGAGCCAGGCCAAGTACAAGGCTAGGCATGACAAGCATCAGATGGAGCATAGTTTTCAAGTTGGAGACCAAGTCTGGTTGTATATCAGCAAGGACAGGATGCAAGGTGAAGGTAAAAAGCTAAAACCTATCAGGTACGGACCCTTCAGGATACTTGAGAAGATTGGGGAGAATGTTATTCGCCTTGATCTACCAACTTACATGCACATCTACTCAGTCATGAACGCAGATTGCTTGAGATTGTTTGAGCCTTCAATGATTGACGACCCTGAAGAGCAGAGTCAATTACCTTCTGTTGACGACCTGCTACCTGAATACCTTAATGAGTTGCAGGAGGACACAGTGTTGGACAGGAAGGTGAGGACGACGCGCAATGTACAAGTGGAATACCTTAGGATTGGGCTTAAAGGTTTGAAGCCGAGCAGTGCGAGGTGGATTGAGATTGGACGAGTGAGACAACAGTTTCCTCACTTAGTCGATGCTTGAATAAAACCAACTTTTGGTGGTCCAAAAGCTTTTTCAGTAGGGAGGCCGTGATCTGAATCGGATCCACAAAAATACTGTCAAAGAATCATGAATGAGTCGGGTTGAAACAATTCTTGAAATTTCCAAAATAGCGATCGAAAATGCCTTGAACCAGTGGCCATGGCAGCCGACGCAGAATGCCAAGGACCTCAGTCAAAGCGCGTTGACCGAGGCCCATGGAGACTGCACAGGAGGCCAAAACAGCCCATGGGAGCCTCGGATTGGAGAAAGGAGTAGTTTTTGATGCGCGATTAGCCCATCGCTAGGCGAAAAGGGCTAAAGTGGAAAGCCTTAAGCACCCGATCGCATGGAGGAACCGAAGGACCGTGGGCGGAAAAAGGAAAAGGCACTAAAGGAAAAAAGCGGGACCCACACCTTGAAAACCAACGGTTTCCCCAGGACGCCCTTGAATGGTAAGCGGTTTTGGAGGAGAGCAGAGCGATCCCACTAAGTGATTGATGCGTGGCAGTGGAGGTGAGAGAAAAACCACCGTGATCGTGCATTATCAATCGAGAAAGTTAACCGCGTTCGACGTGCGTACGACATTGGATCTGTAGGAGCCCAGATCGGATGGCTGAGGTTGCGCCCGATGAAAGAAGTGGAATCAACAGGGAATTAAGCCGTGATTCAAAAGGATTTGGAATCCATTGACTGCCACGATGGAGAAAGAACACATACAAATGAACTAACGAAGCATGCTGGCGCCAATTAGATGGACACACATGGCCACTTCCCAAGCGTTCATGCTGACACCGAACAGGGAACTCCAAGCGCAACTACAGGAGGTGGATCGACAGGCGGGAGAGGAACCAAATAGGTACAAGGATAGAATGGTTAAATCCATCCACAAAGACAGTCGAACAGAACGAGGGAACGAGGAGAAGAGTCCGAGTGACCGAGAGAGACAGTGAACAGTGAACCTTGAGAGGAGGACTAAACACAAAGAGCAATAAAGACAAGCAGAGGTGAGAGAGGGCCGAGCTGACCATAGGCAGCACTGAGCACCAGAGAGCTTGAAGATTCAAGCCTTCCCATAGAGGGATCTATCCGGACTGAGCACCACAGTTGGCTCTTTCCACTGTAGACCGAGGGTCACAAAGCTGGTAGGAAGAGAACGAGTCTATGTACTCTGAGTGGCTTGGGGAATCCAATAACCACCCTACCAAGCTAAATCTGCTTCAGGAGAACTCATATTAAGTCCCTGCATTGTAACACACTGCCTAAAGACACAATAAAACAAGGCCACCACTGAAGCTGGACCGGAGACGTAGCCCTGGAGAATAGGGTGAACACCTTATTAAAAACTGTCTGTGTTTTTGTGTTTCTTACTGCATTTCTCTGCTGTCTTTCCACTTATTTTATGTGTATTGGCAATCTGATTGATCCATTGTTACAATAACACAGAACACACACACCAACACATGAGTCTATAATACCTTTTGTTAATTAAATCTTTAACTGAGGTCACTCATAGGGTGATTATCAGATTAGTAGGGGGACGGGGAAAACCAAAAGTACCTTTATTACTACTTGATTCCAGCTTCGATGAACTTTGATATTGGAAGGTTGAATACTACGAAATTATTTGAAGGTTCTAAGGGCAGTTTCCTTCACTTTTAGACTGACTTAAAAGAGGGTGATAGTAAGTTTCTATAAAATTCTTCTGGTCCTAACCATAAGATCTCTTTCTATTGTCTATTATGTTAGCACCTAAATCTACCTTAGGCTGAAGGAAGGCAAAATTTAGGGTAACCACAAACCACGCTCAGCCTGGTAGCTAGCCCTACCAGAACAGGAGAGGGCTCTCTCCGAGTCACGCTCAGTGAACAGATAAACGAAACGGTCTGAGATGACTTACAGCGAAATATTGATCTTAGGCTAGTAAGTGAATATGGATACAAGAAACAATTTTTTATGAATGACTGAGTTTCTGGGATGGTATGGGACCAACAGACAGCAATGAACAGAGAATTTAATACAAAGGCACAGATTACTTCGTGAGGTAAGACAAGCGGAAAGTCTAGCAATTTAGTTTGAAATAGCGTGGAATAGAGAGATTGCTTAGGAGAGTGAAAAGGGCATAAGTACATGAATCCTTTTCAACAGAAGAAAGAACACTGAACATGAAATTTTCCCACACGCAGAGCAATAAAAATGAATTCTACCTTATCCAACTTCGAAAATTCCACTGGAAATGAATATGAAATGAATTGTGAAACATAACGAAATACATATGAAACATAAGAGACACATTTTCTACACTCACAACCACATGAATCTCATGAAACAGAGCTGCTTCCTTTCATTAATCTTCTGTCAAAATATACAATGAAGAAATAGAGTTTCTTTCCCACAGTCTCCCAGAAATTACAAGCCAACCAACCTTTTGCAAATGGTTTGCATACAATAAATAGAACATGCCATGAGGAGATAGAATTCCCAAAAGTTGGGGAGTTTCTCAAATCATTACAAAATGGAGATGGAAAGCCATCCATTAGCTACAGGTGCAACGTTACAAAGATGACAAATGGCTTGGGTGACCATTTTCCTTCCTTCACCACTTGGATAGAAGCCAAACTCTTTAAACTTTGCCTTAGTTGCTAAAACAAAGTGAAGTGTAGATGAGCAGGCCCACTTGGAGAAATTCGCGAACCAAAATTTCGCGAAATGGAGGTGAATTTGGCCCTTTTCTCTATATGCACCACGCCCAATTCTATATGCGTCGTGCCACTTTGGAGTTTGTTTTGAGGCACCTGCATGAGTCCAAAATGTGCCCAAGTGTGCTTGTTGGAAAGCCTGGCCTGTCTACTTTCCAACCCAAGTGGAATTTCTTAATTTGGTTCTCATTTTCCCCTCCCAATCTTCATTCTCCCAAGACTGCTTCTTGTGTGTCAAAATAGGGGCAGAGAGGTCATTTTTTGGGTGTTTTTGGCCTCCTGGAGACTCAAATCATGCCCAAATTTCTTGTCCAAGCACCAATAGTCATGATTTTGCATGCTAAATCCAAAAATGCAAGCCATTTATCATTTCGAGCTCTCAAACCTAAGCGTCACGCCAGTGGCGTGACGCACATGGAGAAAAAACCTGTGTTGTGACCAAAAAATTTCCATGTGACCAAAATTGCCCCAAATTTCTTGAAATTTGGGCGGGAGGTTCTAAGAGGCACTATGCTGGGCCCCAGAGGCTTCAGCCAAGATTCGAAGCCGATCTTTATCTTTTTGCCTCTTTTGTCTCTTTGTTCCTCTGCTCAATTTTGCCTTCAAGCTCCTTATCCAAGCCTTTAAACTCATTTTTCGTGCCCTATAATGATAAACCATCCTCCTTAGTATGGTTTTGTCTCTGTCGGCCTTCTCCAGCAATCTCTCAAGGTGGATGTTGATCTACTCCAGCCAAGACTCACGGTCATTGTTAATCTCTTGCTCCAAGGTAGTGAGCTCGATCCTCCTTTGTTGGGAAGCTTGTCGATTCTCACGGATGTTTTG
Organism: Pinus taeda; assembly: GCA_000404065.3. Taxonomy (NCBI): domain Eukaryota; kingdom Viridiplantae; phylum Streptophyta; class Pinopsida; order Pinales; family Pinaceae; genus Pinus; species Pinus taeda. The sequence continues at coordinate 10,959 of APFE030727016.1, read as the reverse complement.
CAGCTCCATGATCTCATGCTAGTCCTCAAGCTATTTGTTCATCTGCTCCAAATACCTGATGATCCATTTGGCCCTCTCCAAATTGGGTGACAAGTCTTGGATCTCCATGTTCTGCTCCTGGATGGTCATCCTAAGTTTGGCACTCTCCACCTCTACAACATCATCCTGAATGAGGATGAATTCGTCTTCCTGTTCACCTGAGGGACCCTCATCATGCATGGGCCTCTTTCCCTTGTCCTGTACCTATGTAGTCGATGCCGGAAGCGAGGCCCCTTCCACCCCGAGTGGAGATAACACTTGCTTTGCTGCTGCAAACAAGTGCCTACTGCCTCTCTGATATGTAATGAATACTGGCATAATAGTGGTCTGATGGTGCTCATACTGATGAGAAGGACCACCTATCTCATGCTCTACCTCTGATAATACCTGTGAAGTGCTGAAGAGGTCACGGGAGATGAAGTCCTACCAAGCAATTCCTTGCAATCCCAACTGATGATCCACCAAAATCCGGATAAGAGCAAAGTGATAAACACTGTTAAGTTGCTGTTAAGGGGTCTTATGCTACATGAAGGTGTTCATCCTCTCTATGTTCCTGCAAATGAAAAATGGGAGGTTCATCATCCGCACCCTGGTAAAGTGCATGAAAAACCTGATGTGATAGGCATATAGACGAGAGAACCTCCCCTCACAGCTGAAGTACTTCATGATCAATTTCATGAGTGGAGCATACTCATCTTTCAAGTATCTAAATGGAAAGACTCTTGTGAGCTACCTCAAGAATATGGACTTAATGTAAGGCTCATAGTGTTTCCTATCCACCTTCTTTTTCTTGTGCCACTATTCTCCAACATTTGGTATGCCGGTTGCCACTGAGATAGTTTCGGGTGTCAATTTGAAGGTGACACCGGCCAAGATAGACTGACCTCCATGTAGATGAAGCACAAAAAGACAGGCCAACTCATGATGAACTCTAACATTAGCCACTCTTTGACAAAATTCAAAACATGATAGATGCTGGAAGCATGACATGGCAAGAGGGCAGGCCTGCAATTCAATGATGGTATTTGGCTCATCCCTAACATGTTTGCCACTCTTGTGATGTTTCCTAGGAGCCTGTTCTTCCGAGGATGAATCACTTTGTGTCTCCATCTCATACTTTGACGAATGCTCTGATGCCATGACTGTTGTGTGTACTGTACTTGGGCTGCCCATTGATGGTGGTGTGAAACTAGGTTCTTTTGTGATATCTGCCACCAAGGGGAACAATGAAAAAAAAGGGAGTATTAGGAGGGGAGTAATATGATGGGAATAGGGGTTATGGGGAGAATTTTGTTTAGGGTTATTTAGGGGGTTTGGGTATTTGATAGGGTAGGGTTTTGGGGTTTTGATAAGGTAGGGTTTTGGGGTGTTGTATTGACAAATAAGAGGAGGGGATAGGGAATAGGGTTTGGTAGTGTTTTAGGGTAGGGATAATAGGAAAAATGAGAAAGGGGGGATAGGGAAAAAAGGCAAGCAAGGGAAAAATGAGGGGTGAAAATGGAACCTTGGCATCAACACCACAATTATGCAACCCTAGCAACAATGGATTTTGGTGTTTTCTTATGGTTGGTTTTATGAGTTTTGTTGCAATTAAACATAGCCATAAACCACCATATCATTCATAAAATTTGATGAGGAAGCCAGGATATAGAGCCTACTTGTCAATTTGAGGGGTTTCACAAGCTACTTGAGGCAATTTGGCATGATTTCGGGCCTTTGTGGGTGTGCTCCATGCCTTGTGTGCGCGTCGCGCCCGTTGAAATTTTGCATTGTGGGGTGGCTCAGTGTGTGCCGCGCTCTGTGTGTGCACTGCGCTATGGAAACTGCCTCCAATTCACTCCAAACACGCACTTTGTTCTCTCAATGCTTTGCAATGTTTCCCTATGCACTTGATTTGCACAATGACTTTGAAGAACAGTCGAAGTCCATCAACATGGCAATGAAACTCTCTGAATCATAACTTTGTAAGGGCCTCACTGTGGCCTGCATGGCTTTGGTTGAAGACCAAATTGATTAATCCCTAGACCTAATGATTGAAAATGACTTTTGTCCTTTAAAGAACCAGACCTTGACTGTCATGGACTTTAGTGATCATTGACAAAAGACCTAAGCCAGTAGGAGCCAGACATGAGGGGAAATGACTAGCATGACCTTTTCCGTCAGATTATGGCATGCCCCTAGCAGAATGCAGCTGAGAGAATGGGGCGGGACTCCTAAAAATGAAATGCATAAAGAGTTTTGATCTCTAACGGAGGACTGACTAGACCGACTCTAACATTGGCTCCAATGGGGGATGGTAGCTCCTTGGAGGTGCCAAGAACAGCAGATAACTGGAAGAGCTAGACAGTGCCTTCATCCATTGGGCTATGGAGTCATTATTTCGACAAACAACACAGGACTCTGACTCATTTATGAAACTGAAATGACCAAAAAACTGACTTAAATTTGACATTGAAATGACTTGAAGACTAACTTGACAAACTCAAACGAAAGTGAAATAAAAATGGTATTTACAATGACAGTGGAAGCAACATTAATAACTCAGAAATGGCACCGCTTGAGCAGCCGACCATTGATCGGCCCTCCTGGACAATCTTCTCCATTCATTTCCTTCAGAAGAAAGACATTCTGACCCGGATATGCTACAATTTTAAAGGGACCTTTCCAGAGGTTCTCGAACTTACCGTGCTTACCCTTTTCCTCATTCCTTGCATCCCACTTCAGCACCACATCATCCAACTGAAATTTTTCCACCTTTGCCTTTCTGTCATAAATTTTCTTGATCTTCTCCTGCAATTTGAATGTGTTCTTGAAAACTTCTTCTCTGGTCTGCTGCAAGTGGACCATTTGATTCAACCTTCTCTGCATGGGATCTTCTTCACTGCCGGCCTCCTGAAGAATTTTGACTACCGGGGCAACGAGAGAGGTAGGAAATATTGTATCAACTCCATAAACAAGCTCAAATGGTGACGTACCAATGGATTTCTTCTTACTGACTCGATCTACCCAAAGTGCATTGACCAACCTCTTATGCCAACTCTTCTTGTTTATTTCCAGCAGCTTCTTGATGATGTTAACCAATGATTTGTTTGAAGACTCCACCAATCCATTACCTTGTGGATAATAGGCGGTTGAGTGACCCAAAATGATATAATATTTATGACAAAACTCGACCATCCTTTTTTATTTGAAAGCTGATTCGTTATCACTGATTAACTTATTCAGGCAACCAAAGTGAGACAAGATGTTATTTTCAAGGAATGAAATGATTACCGCATCAGTAGTTTGTCTGGTGGGAATTGTCTCAATCCATTTTGTGAAATAATTTGTCGCTGTGAGGATCCATCTATGATGACTGGAAGAAGCAGGATGAATTTCACCAATGAAATCCAATCCCCATTGCTGGAAAGGAGCACTCACCTCAATAGGCTTAAGTGGTAAAGGCTGTAACTTCTGTTTTCCTTCAAAAATATGACACTTATGACAGCTCTTGACCATCTTATATACATCAACAAACAATGTCGGCCAATAGTATCCTACTCTCAGAATTTTATTTGTTGTTGATTTCCAAAAAAGGTGACCACCACAGTCTCCTTGGTGGCAGTCCTCCATGACCTTCTTTGCTTCCTTTTCCACCAAACAATTTCATAGAACGCCACCAGGATCTTTCCAATACAATGCAGAATTTAGAATGAAAAAATTGGCAGCCTTCAACTTGAGTGTTCTCGCTTTGTTTCTAGTCATGTCGGACGGCGGTGACAAATTTTTAAGCACATATATGATATTTGAATACCTCGGAGAAAGAGTAAACATTTCAGATACCTGAATTGACGATCCTTCCTCATTCTCATTAGACATAGCAGCAATTAGATTTATGTCCAAGGCGTGCAAGTTTGATTCAGCCATTAACTTTGCCAATCCCTGTCCTTTCACCAGCTTTGTGGGCTTTATTTCCACATCATATTCCAGCAAGGCTACAATCCACTTGCCTCATCTTCATTCCGGATCATTCTGCACTAAAACATCTTTGACAGCAGTGTTAGGAACATAGGCCAAAATATGAGAATGTAGAATATATACCCAGAAATATTTCAGTGCCTTCACAAGTGCAAGGGCTTGCTTCTCAATGATGTTGTACTTTAAGGCTACATCTCTTATAGCTTTGTTGAAGAATGCAATGGGTCTTTCGTGATCATCTCTTTTTTGCAATAACACCGCTGCCATAGTATGCTCCGAAGTGAATGAAAACAATATGAAATCCTGAGTGTAGTCCGGGCTGACTAGAACTGGAGCTGAGGAAAGAGCCAATTTGACCAAATTGAAAGATTTTACAGCCTCCTCCATCCATTTCACTTGGTTTTCCTTCTTAAGCATGTTTGACATCTCTCTTAGGTGTTCAGCAAGATTAGGTACAAAGCGGCATAGAAAATTCATTTTACCATTGAAAGGTTGTATCTCTTTCTTATTCCAGGGTAGATCGATTTGCTGAATTGCTTGCACACGTACTGGATCAATATGAATGCCATCTTTTGAGATAATGTGCCTGAGTAGTTTACCTTCCTCCATTGCGAACAAGCTCTTTTTCGGATTCAGCGACAAGCCATATTTTCTCCACTTTTGGAAGACAGTTTTTAGATGGTACATGTGCTCTTCATCAGATTTGGAAAACACTGTCAAATCATCCAGGTACACAACCAAAAAGACATCCTTCTCATTTGCAAAAACCAAGTCCATTGCACGTTGAAATGTAGCACCTGTGTTCTTCAAACTGAAAGGCATGTTACTATAATGAAAGGTTCCCCATGGAGTGGTGAATGTTGTCTTGTCTCGGTCATCTTCATGGACAGAAACTTGGTTATATCCGGAATAACCATCAAGTAGTGACATACGAGATGCTCCCACTACTCGCTGAAGTATATGGTCCATTTTGGGTAGCGGATAGTTGTCTTTCAATGAAACTTTATTGAGATTTCTAAAATCAATGCATAAGCGAATCTCACCTGTCTTCTTTCGTACAAGCACCAAGTTATAGATCCAATCCGAAAATCTGATGGGCACAATGATCCCTGATTTGTACAACCTGTTTATCTCCTTTTCAATAGATGGCAGCATCTTTGGATTTAGCCTTCTCAACTTCAGTCTGAATGGTTTTTTATTGGGCTTGATGGGTATAGTGTGCTAAATTATATTGGTATCATATGTTTTTAAGTCAGAATAGTCCCAAGCAAACACATCTGCAAATGAAGACAACAAACTGATATATTTGTCCTTGATCTTTGGTGGTAATGCTTTGGACAATTTTACCAATTTAGGATTAGCAGTTGTTCCAATATTGACCTCTTCCACACCCTTCATTGTTGGCTGCAATGTTGGCTTGTGACCTACATCATCTTGATCAAAGAGTTCTCCTAAAGGTATCAAGCCTTGAGGAATAACATTATTCTTCAACTGCAACACGTCCATTTCATTGATCTGCGCCTCATCTATGCCATTACCTTTGCCATCGTCATTCTCTACATCAATTGAGGTCTCTTTGAACTTGCCTTTGTTTTGCAGAAAATCATCAATCTCCTCACCATCTTGGAAAACTTGCCAATATCTCTAATTGTCTGGAACGGTTGGACGATGGTTGACATGGATTTCGAATTTATTGTTGGAGTTCATTTGGATCTTCAAACTACTTGCTACGTTAGCAAGAGCATCAGCAATACTATTTTGTATACGAGGCACACATGTTAGGGTATATTCTGAAAATAATTTTAGGATATCTAGAACTGCATTACAATAAGCCTACATCCGAGGATGCTTTGCTGGATATTCACCTCTGACCTGCTTAATCACTAATTTGAAGTCACCATATACTAAAATCCTCTTAGCATTCAGCTTTCTTAGAATCTTTAGGCCAGCAATCAGAGCTTCATACGCAGCTTCATTGTTTGAACAATCAAAAGCCAACTTGTAAGAGCATACCCGCACATTACTAGGGACTTTGTTTGGGGCGGAGAAAGGACTGCATACCCAAATTCCAATTCTAGCGCCATCGTTTCCCACTGCTCCATCGAAATCCATGGTCCACAAACCTTCTTCCTCCTCTTGCAAGTGTTCAAAATATGTTTGTTGTGCCTTGTCTGCTTGTTGTCCATTACTTTCAACTGATCACTCAACGGTGTCCTACTGTTCTTGTTCTTCTTTCTTTAAAACTCCTCTGAAATTTTTTGTTATTTCCGGAATATCATCTGCTTCTACTAACTGACTATCGATATCATTGAAACTATCTGAATACAAAACAAAAGACTTTAAATCTGTATGTACATAATTAATCGGATGATTTATTGGTTTCTCCTTGCTTGTGATCATGTATTTCATTTTTTGTTCCCGATACAATTTCCTCATTTGGCCAAACACCGGAATCGTTGCATAGGAGAAATCTAGCTGAAGTGTCCCTTTCAATTTCGCTACCCAAGACCTGGAAAGAAGCATGCCAAACCTGGGAGGAATATCTGCTACAACAACATCCATCAAAACATTCTTCATTGGGAGCTGATCCAGACTCACAACCAAGTCTTTGATGAGTCCTATACATCTTACTCTGCTGGAATCAAATGAATAGAGATCATGGTATTGCCGGGTGATGTCCAGACCAAGCTTATCCATGATAGCCTTGGGCATGAGATTGTGAGAAGCTCCGGAATCGAACATGGCGTTATGTAACACCAAATCATGTAATCTTAAACTGATATAAAAAGGTGGCACATCACTATCAGGAGACTCACCATTCGATGCTGGCCCAAAGATCATTTTAGGTTGATCATCTTCGACATTCACCATGTTGGACATTGGGTCCAATTTCAACATTTTAGATACTTGTCCTCTATAACTGTTGTTCCTCATTATTTCAGTCAAGGGAATGGATACCTTTAATTTAGAAATCTCATTCTCTAAATTAAAAGCGGGAACCTTTTCCACCTCTTTGACTGGGAGTTCTTTCATTTCCTTTTCTTTCGATGCAACTTGCTGATGTGATTGTTCTGCTGATGGTGATTTGCTGCTATCCCAATCAACAACCTCATTTCCTTTCCTTTGTGAAACTGATGAATGATTCTTTGATGCCTCAAAATCCTTCCTTTTCTAAATCGATTTGACCGGCACATCTCTGTTTCTAAGTGAATATTGCTGCTGGGTGGACAAAGCATTCATATAGCCTCTTTGGTACTCATCTGATTCTTCCTCCAAGACGGTATCATTTGCTAGAATAAAATCTACATCTTTGTGTACAGCTGAACTTTCTACATACTCCTCATCCTCAGTGAGATAAATAGGCAAATAATGAGGAGTAAAGAGGTGGTTTTCTTCACCTATTATATTCCCGTCCTCATCTGATTCCAGTCCATGCACAAAATTTTGCTGCAAAGGTGTCTGTACTGGCTGTTGTGCTATCTGCTCTTGGGCTCGGTGATCTCTCTGTCTTATTCTATATTGTGGTCGTTGCTGACCACGAAAGTTAGGATTTCTAACTTGTGGCTCCGGTTTGTCAAGTTTCACCCTTTCAAGCATCTGCTCTACCTTCCAGAGTAATTGATCTAACGAGGAAGACTCTTCTTTTACGGTGACCTTCTTTTCTGCCTTTGCTCTAGCTCTTTTGGTCAGCAGATTTACTTCACCACTGACCGCTATCTTCTGCATGTCTTCCATTGTGGCTAGTTCTCTCTCTCTTAATCGATAAGCCATGTCAGCATCAAAACCATCTGGGAACTTCACCATGGCTAGTCCCACTAGTGGCCTTAGATGATCTAGAATTTCGTTATAAACTGAATTGAATCTAATGCAATAGTCTTTGACCAACTCACCAGCATTTCTTTTGATTTGCTCATATTAAGCCATAATTTGAAGAGGATTCTTTTTCACTTCCTAGCGGTTCAAAAATTGTCTTTGTAGGTCAGCCAAGGTAGCGATGCACACAGCCGGCAAACCTCTGAACCATTTCCTCACTTCACCTGTAAATGTCTGTACAAAGAGTCTCATTTTCCACACTCTCTCCATCGATCTCATGAACTTCATAGAAATCTGCCATTCTGTCCACATGTTGCTGAGCAGTAATGCTGTTAGGAGTGCCATCAAAAAACGGGATTTTTCTTTGGTAATCTGTGGGCATATCATCTAAAACTTGAGGCAGAACAAAGGGTGCAAAACGAGCAGCCATAACTCTGGGTGGACTTGGCCTTGGAGGTGTTGGGCTGTGAATATGACCACTTTGTAACACTTATTTCATCCATTTTTACTCTTCTCTATTATCTCATTTGTTATAATTTATCATTTAAATTCTATTTTATAATGATTTATGCTCTTATGAATGAATATTATTTATTCTCCTTTATTTCTAATAAATTGATGATTATGAATTATTTTATCAATGGTATTTTTAATAAATTGATTATAACATTATTCGCCATTTTTAGCCTCCAAGATAATTTCCAGATTGAAGATTTGATCATTAAAAGCGCCAACTCAGAAATTCGCTGGAATAAGGAGTGACAGTTTTGCGGTTGAGATTCTAAGCAAATGAAGAAGAATATGGAAAATCCGGAACATGGGTTTTGTCCAGAACAGACCCAGTTAACTTTATTAAAGAACGTTTTGCCCCAATTTGGCTTGTATTGAGAGAAATGCAGGGTTCTTTGAGCACGATTTTCTCCGATTTACTGTTGCGGTCGTTTTCCAAATCTCAGTTGCAAAGCCAAATTCGCCCTGCTCTTGTTGAAAGATAGATGGAAATATATCTTCTTGTTTATCAATTGGTTGGAAACAATCCAATTTTGTAATAATGATCATATTGTAATTATCACAGTTGTAACCACTCTCTGCTCTCTTTGTATTTAAATCAGAACAGAGATCAGAGAGGGGGATGACTTTGGGGATTCAGGGATGGAAAAATGATGGAGAATTAAGGATTCATGATAGGATAGGATGAAAAAGGGATTGTGGCATTACCATTGTAATTCTCAAAGCTTCAGCTGTTGTAATGATTTCATAGTTTGATGATTAATATATGATTTGGGAGTTTTTGTTCATTCTTCTCATCTGAAGTAGCCCAGCAGCGTCCGCTGGCAGCTAAGGGCACAGCCACTGGTGGATTATGCTGCTGCTATGTATTATATCTTTACAATTGTTGTCGTGTGATGGTTTGATTTAGTTCCTATTTCTTTGAATCGTATTGCCTTACAGTTTCATGTTTTTGCAACGAGTTGTTATAATATTTTATGAAATTGTTTTCTTGCACAAGTTGAGATTGAATCGTGTGGCTGTTCTTTTCCATCATAACAGAGATTATTATCCTTCTCAACGTATATTTTTATGCTTCTCATTTCAAATATAAAGCATCACTGTTCTATTTCAATTATGGTTTCATTCCATTTTTTGTTCCATTTGATTGATATTCATTACAGATTGTTGTTCAATAGGATTGGTTATTCGATTCCTTTAATTCCAGTTTGCTGTCTATTTACTTTGTTGTTCATTTCTGTTGATTAATTGCAAGAGTTTGCTTTTAAAGATTTTTCCTAAATTACTTTCAATAGCATCTTCAGTTCAATTTCGATTTCCTTTTAATTGCTTTAAAGCAGGACTGTCAACTATAGAGAACATTGGTTATTGCTTCCTCGTTCCGAGATTGATTTTCTTGTTCCAGTTTGATTTTAATTGCATCAATTTCTAGAGGAACAAGTTATTGCTACTGTATCCTCGATTAATGGTTGTTTGAGTGAATGATTTAGTTTAGAACATGTCAGTTTCTTGCTGTTCCAATTAGATTTTGTTTCCAGCTTTCATTTACTTTTGGATTTTAAGCACTATACTGCAAAACATTACTCTTGAGTAAATAGCCACCTCAGACTGAGTACACTCTTGAAATAAAAAGTCATCCCTAGGTTGACAATTAATGTGAGGTAATTAGGAGTTAAAAAGACACCTTTTATCGCTCCACATTTTGGCACTGTTTCCGGAGAGAGTGTATCCATTTCTAAAAGAGTAGTGTGCATATGATGAGTACCTGTTAGGAGAGAATTGGGTATTAAAAACAGAAGGTAAGAACCTACGTACGGAGCATGTAAAATCCCTACTCCCCTGCCCGCTTTCCAGCAGGACTGTTAGGGAACTTAGAGTAGAAAAAGATGTTTGAATTTTTGTGTGAATGACTAAAAAAAATAGAAATTTTGAAAAACAAATCTCATGATTTCCCTCAAGTTGTGATGTAAGCACCACCCATTTTGCTAACTAACTGACAGGAACATTCGAAGAAAGAGCCTCAAATAAACACATAAAGAACATCTTCTATTATGGTAAGAAATGACTCACATTTTTACTTTTGAATTTCCTATCAAAGATCTAGGAGGAGTGACACAAATGCACATAATGCCCCCATATTTACCAAATTTTCATGGCTTGACAAATGAAGATCCACATACATTTTTGTTTGAGTTTCAAATACTTTGTAGAGGATATGATTATTACACTAACGATCAAATATTGAAAGTGTTTCCTCTTACTCTAAAAGGAGCAGCTCTCCGATGGTTCATGAACCTAGGTGGGAATTGCATCCAATCATGGGAGGACATGAAGAGCATATTCTTGAAGAAGTACCAAGACTATTGCAAGGCCAATGAAGATATTTTCGGTATGATACAAGGGGATGATGAAAGTTTGGAGGAATATGTAGATCGGTTTCAATACAACCTTCAAAAATCAAAATATAAGCATTTGGAGAAAGAGATCTTAAAAACACTCCTTCTTAAAGGAATCAGAGATGAATTTTTAGAACTCTTAAATCTGATAGGAAAAGGTGATGTTTTTCAGTTATCATATGATGATGTTTGTGAGTTGTGCATAAGGTATTCAAGAGGAATCTCCAAGGCTGGTAAGAATTCT